>JARQOD010007082.1:0-40360 GCA_033576555.1 Oophaga sylvatica | reverse complement strand
CCATTTTATCACCCTCATAGGTAGGGACAAGTAATAAAACAAAGAAAATATTTTTTATTTTTCCATTTAGGGTTAGAACTAGGGTTAGGGTTAGAACTAGGGTTAGGGTTGGAACTAGGGTTAGTGTTGTGTTTCGGTAGCTGAGGAGGACAGGAACAACAGCAGGGCAGCAGAACACCTGAGATGTTGGTAACTGATGGGTTGCAGATTCCTAAACTAACGACACAACTAGAGGTAGCCGTGGAGCGTTCCTACGTTGATCCTAGACGCCTCATCACAGCCTGAGAGATAACTACACCTAAAGGCAGAAAGATGAAAGCTATCTGCCCCGGAGCAGATCCCCAAAGAAAATAGGAAGCCCCCAAACATATAATGGCGGTTAGACAAGATGAAAACACAAACATAGGCAGAAAATAGATTGAGCAAACGCTGGGGCCACAAGCTGACTAAATAGGATAGGAAAGGAGAGATTACTTTCTGCAACCCAGAACACCCTACAAAAATCCAACAATTCTGATTACAAAAATACTGAGATCACACGATCTCGCCACCCGCTAAATCAGATCTCAGTGTGAACAAAACCAAGCTGCAGCCGCTGAAAAAACAGGAAAAAGCAAATGAGCAAATAACAGTGGCTGCAGATAAACTGTGAGGAGCTCAGGCCCCAGGAGGGGACCTGGCTGACCTCCACAAAAGTGCAGAAAACAATGCAAAAAGCAAGCACAAAAAGAAAAGCAAAAAATATCTTATCTGAAAGCAGGAGATGCAGGCAAGACTCCAGCAAACTTCCAAATGAACCAGGAACCACAATTGAGACAAGAACAATTGATCATCGGCAACCATCATGGGAGGGAACCTCCCTTATATCAGACCAGTCAATGAACCCAGATTGCCATTCTTCGCTGAAAGGTTCAGTACTGTCTGTAACCACCAGAGGGAGCCTCTGCTCAGAAACCATCTCTAGCACATTCATAACAGGTTAGGGTTAGGGTTGGAACTAGGGTTAGGGTTAGGATTAGGGTTAGGATTAGAATTAGGGATAGGGTTAGAATTAGGGTTAGGGATTGAATTAGCGTTAGGGTTGAATTAGGGTTGGAATTAGGGTTAGGGTTGGAATTAGGGTTAGGTTTGGGATTAGGGTTAGGCTTGTGGTTAGGATTAGAGTTGGGATTAGGGTTAGGGGTGTGTTGGGGTTAGGGTTAAGATTTGGGTTAGGCTTGTGGTTAGGGTTATGGTTAGGGTTGGGATTAGGGTTAGGGGTGTTTTGGGGTTAGGGTCATGGTTAGGGTTGGGATTAGGGTTAGGGGTGTGTTGGGATTAGGGTTGTGGTTAGGGTGTGTTGCGGTTAGGGATGGAGTTAGAATTGAGGGGTTTCCACTATTTAGGCATATCAGGGGTCTCCAAACGCGACATGGCGCCATCATTTTTTCCAGTCAATTTTGCGTTCAAAAAGTCAAACAGTGCTCCCTCCATTCCAAGCCCAGACGTGTGCCCAATCAGTGGTTTACCCCCACATATGGGGTATCAGCGTACTCAGGAAAAATTGCACAACAACTTTCAGGGTCCGATTTCTTCTGTTACCCTTGGGAAAAAAAAAAATTGGGGACTAAAAAAATTATTTTTGGGAAAAAAAAATGATTTTTTTTATTTTCACGGCTCTGCGTTATAAACTTCTGTGAAGCACGTGGGGGTTCAAAGTGCTCACCACACATCTAGATGAGTTCCTTGGGGATCTAGTTTCCAAAATGGGGTCACTTGTGGGGGGTTTCTACTGTTTGGGCACATCATGGGCTCTGCAAACCTAACATGACGCCCGCAGACCATTCCATCAAGTCGGCAGTTCAAAACGTCATTACTTCCCTTCCGAGCCCTGACGTGTGTCCAAACAGTGGTTCCCCCCACATATGGGGTATCAGCGTACTCAGGAAAAATTGCACAACAACTTTCAGGTCCGATTTCTTCTGTTACCCTTGGGAAAATAAAAAAAATTGGGGACTAAAAAAATTATTTTTGGGAAAAAAAATGATTTTTTTATTTTCACGGCTCTGCGTTATAAACTTCTGTGAAGCACGTGGGGGTTCAAAGTGCTCACCACACATCTAGATGAGTTCCTTGGGGATCTAGTTTCCAAAATGGGTCACTTGTGGGGGTTTCTACTGTTTGGGCACATCATGGGCTCTGCAAACCTAACATGACGCCCGCAGACCATTCCATCAAGTCGGCAGTTCAAAACGTCATTACTTCCCTTCCGAGCCCTGACGTGTGTCCAAACAGTGGTTCCCCCCCACATATGGGGTACCAGCGTACTCAGAACAAACAGGACAACAACTTTTGGGGTCCAATTTCTCATGTTACCCTTGTGAAAATAAAAAATTGCGGGCTAAAAAATCATTTTTTGAGAAAAAAAAGGATTGTTTATTTTCAGGCTCTGCATTATAAACTTCTGTGAAGCACGTGGGGGTTCAAGGTGCTCACAACACATCTAGATAAGTTCCTTGGGGGGTCTAGTTTCCAAAATGGGGTCACATGTGGGGGGTTTCTACTGTTTAGGCACATCAGGGGCTCTGCATACGTAACAAGATGCCTGCAGACCATTCCATCAAGTCAGCATTTCAAAGCGTCACTACATCCCTTCCGAGCCATGGCGTGTGCCCAAAAAGTGGTCTCCCCCCACATATGGGGTACTAGCGTACTCAGGACAAACTGTACAACAACTTTTGGGGTCCAATTTCTCCTGTAACCATTGTGAAAATAAAAAATAGGGGGCTAAAATTAATTTTTTACAGAAAAAAAATGATTTTTTTATTTTCACGGCTCTGCGTTATAAACTTCTGTGAAGCACCTGGGGTTTAAAGTGCTCACTTTGCATCTAGATAAGTTCCTTAGGGGATCTAGTTTCCAAAATGGGGTCATTTGTGGGGGAGCTCCTAAGTTTAGGCACACATGGGCTCTCCAAACATGACATGGTGTCCGCTAACGATTGGACCTAATTTTCCATTCAAAAAGTCAAATGGCGCTCCTTCCCTTCTGAGCCCTGCCCTGCGCCCAAAAAGTGGTTTCCCCCACATATGGGGTACTAGCGTGCTCAAGACAAACTGGAAACAACTTTTGGGGTCCAATTTATCCTGTTACCCTTGGGAAAATAAAAAAAAGCTGGCTAAAAAATCATTTTTGATATTTTCACTGCTCTGCATTTATAAACTTCTGTGACGCACTTGGGGGTTCAAAGTGCTCACAACACATCTAGATAAGCTCCTTGGGGGTCTAGTTTCCAAAATGGGGTCACTTGTGGGGGGTTTCTACTATTAAGGCACATTAGGGGCTCTGCAAACGCAACATGACGCCTGCAGAACATTCCATCAAGTCTGCATTCCAAAATGGCGCTCCTTCCCTTCTGAGCTCTCCCATGCGCCAAAACAGTGGTTTCCGCCCACATATGGGAAACCAGCGTACTCAGGACAAACTGGACAACAACGTTTGGCATCCAATTTCTCCTGTTACCCTTGTGAAAATAAAAAATAGCGGGCTAAAAAATCATTTTTGAGGAAAAAAATGATTTTTTTTATTTTCACTGCTCTGCTTTATAAACTTCTGTGAAGCACTTTGGGGTTCAGAGTGCTCACAACACATCTAGATAAGTTCCTTAAGGGGTCTAGTTTCCAAAATGGTGTCACTTGTAGGGGTTTTTCACTGTTTAGGCACACAGGGGCTCTCCAAATGCGTCATGGTGTCCGCTAACGATTGGAGCTAATTTTCCATTCAAAAAGTCAAATGGCGCTCCTTCCCTTCTGGGCCCTGCCGGCGCCCAAACAGTGGTTTATGACCACATATGAGGTATCAGTGTACTCAGGAGAAATTGCCCAACAAATTTTAGGATCCATTTTATCCTGTTGCCCATGTGAAAATGGAAAAACTGAGGCTAAAAGAAAATTTTGTGAAAAAAAGTACTTTCTTTTTTTTACGGATCAATTTGTAAAGCACTTGGGGGTTCAAAGTGCTCACTATGCATCTAGATAAGTTCCTTGGGGGGTCTAGTTTAAAAAATGGGGTCACTTGTGGGGGAGCTCCAATGTTTAGGAACGCAGGGACTCTCCAAATGCGACATGGCAACCGCTAAATATTCCAGCATATTTTCCATTCAAAAAGTCAAATGGCGCTCCTTCCCTTCTGAGCCCTGCCGTGCACCCAAACAGTGGTTTATGACCACATTTGAGATATCAGGAGAAATTTCCCAACAAATTTTAGGACCCATTTTATCCTGTTTCCCATGTAAAAATGAAAAAATTGATGATAAAAGAAAATTTTTGTTGGAAAAATTAAAATGTCCATTTTTTTCCTTCCACGTTGCTTTAGTTCCTGTGAAGCACCTGAAGGGTTAATAATCTTCTTGAATGTAGTTTTGAGTAGCTTGAGGGGTGCAATTTTTAGAATGGTGTCACTTTTGGGTATTTTCTGCCATATAGACCCCTCAAAGTGACTTCAAATGTGAGGTGATCAGTAAAAAATGGTTTTGTAAATTTTGTTTAAAAATGAGAAATCGCTGGTCAGCTTTTAACCCTTATAACTTTCCAAAATTGTGCTGATGTAAAGTAGACATGTGGGTAATGTTATTTATTAACTATTTTTTGTCACATAGCTCTCTGGTTTAACAGAATAAAAATTCAAAATTTGAAAATTGCGAAATTTTCAAAATTTTCACCAAATTTCCATTTTTTTCACAAATAAACGCAAAAATTATCGACCTAAGTTTACTATTACCATGAAGCCCAATATGTCACGAAAAAAACTTCTCAGAATCGCTAGGATCCGTTGAAGCGTTCTTGAGTTATTACCTCATAAATTAATATTTAGAATTGAGAGTCCTCAGTGGTTGATACCTTTTAATGGCTAACTGAAAAGATGGTAACAAATTGCAAGCTTTCGAGACTACTCAGGTCTCTTCATCAGGCTAGACTAATACAAAATCTGAAGTCTAGCCTGATGAAGAGACCTGAGTAGTCTCGAAAGCTTGCAATTTGTTACCATCTTTTCAGTTAGCCATTAAAAGGTATCAACCACTGAGGACTCTCAATTCTAAATATTTTTCTATCTACTGGCTAACACGGTACTAAGATATACATCTTTCCTGTACCTCATAAATGGACACTGGTCAGAACTGTTAAAAATGGCCAGGTCATTAAGGGCCCGTCTCACATAGCGATATCGCTACCGAGATCGGTGCTGAGTCACTAGTTTTGTGACGCAGCACCGAGCTCACCAGCGATATCACTGTGTGTGACATTCAGCGACGATCAGCCCCCCTGCTGGGTATCGCTGATCGTCGCTGAAATGTCAGGACATTTTTTTGATCGCTGGTCTCCCGCTGACAGGCACGCATCGCTGCGTGTGACAGGGGGAGACCAGCGAAAGGTACACAGCGGGTTTCCAGGCGCGGGGCTGTGCCTAGAAACCCGCTGTGTACCTTGGATACCAGCGCCCTGATGCAGGGAGCTGGTATCCAAGGTACACAACGGGTTTCCAGGCACCGCGCAGCGCTTGGAAACCCGCTGTGTACCTTGGATACCAGCTCCCTGCATCAGCGCGCTGGTATCCAAGGTACACTGCGGGTAACTAAGCGATGTTACCCGCAGTATCGCTGTCCCAGATCGCTGCCTGAGCTGCCTGTTTGGCAGCTCAGCAGCGATCATGTAGTGATACACCAGCGATCCTGACAAGTGCATATCGTTGTCGGGATCGCTGGTGTATCGTTATATGAGACCCAGCCTTTAAGGTCAAAATAGGCAGGGTCATGAAGGGGTTAATGTGCCCTAGGGAGAGTTAAGTTCTGTGTGCCTGTGATAGGGTTGAGTCAGTTTTTTTTTTTTTATCTTTTTTTTTTATCCTTTTATCTTTATTTTGTAGGGTCAGTTAGATGTGTAGGGACAGGGAGGGACAGATAGGGATAGTCTTTAGGGACAGGTAGTTAGTATTAGGTTGGTAGTGAGGGTCAGTGAGGGACAGGTAGGGAGAGGTTGGTAGGGCTATAGGGACAGGATTTTCTCTTTTGTGTTGTTAGGGAGGGTCAGGGTGATGTGCGGTAGATTAGGGTGAGAGCCTCTATGGTCTCCTGTTCCTGGAGGTGCACTGTAACCCTCACTTATAGATTTTTTTTTTGTAATTGGTAACCCGGGTATAGGGCTTGCAAGCATTGAACTTGGGCCTGTTCTATGGTCATGGTTAAGGTGTGCAGTGGTTATTATTGATATATGTTATTATAAGGTTGTATACACATGTGTTGTGTGTACTATGATGCATGTAGGGGGGATTTAGTTTAGATGGGGTGGGGGTTTCTTGGGGGGGGAGGGGGGATGGGTTTTGGAGAATGGACGTCCTGCAGGATGCCAAGAATTTCTGATAGAGTTAAAAAAAAAAATGCCATAAACTTGTATGGACCTTGCTGTGTGGGATAGGCCACAAACTTTCGTGGGACTTTGGGGGAATGGTGGTGGGTTAGTTTAGAAAAAAAAGAAATACTGAAAAAAAAAAAGGAAAAAAAAAGTGTATATATATATATATATATATTATATATATATATATATATATATTTGTTTTTGGCCAGGTGGCCTATTTACTTTCTTTAGGGCAGTTGGCTGAATTTTGTTTTTTTTTTTCTAGGGGTGAATGCGTGGGTATGAGTGTATGAGGGGAAAAAAAGGTTCATAGCAAGGGAAAAAGAAGGATATTGGTTGAGGTCTCTACCCTTGCTGGGGGTGTTAATAAAATGGAGGAACGTTTTGTTTGTAAAAATCTGGTGGACATTGGACTTTATAAATAATTTTTTTTACTGAGTTTGTATGTTTTGTACTTTTATAATAAAAAAAAGGAGATACAGGATGTAACTCAGGATCAGTACAGGATAAGTAATGTAAAGTATGTACACAGTGACTGCAGGGCCGCCATCAGGGCATGACAACCCTTACTCATGCATGGGGCCTGGTGATTAGGGGGGCCCGCCGCCCGAGCCCATGCTCGGGGCGGGCCCCCAACATTTTGAGGCTCCCCCTGCGCCCCAAGGGGCCCCCAGCTAGCAGCACATCATGCAGCCCCCAGCGCCGACTCCCCCCGCCGCTGCTTTGAACTATACCGGCGTCTGCCGGTACAGTTCAAAGCAATGATGGAGGAGAGAGCGTCAGCTGACGCTCCCTCTCCCATCATTTCCCGCTCTGTCTCTGACACAGCGGGTGCGCGATGACGTCATCGCGCACTCACTGTGTGCCAGGCAGAGCAGGAGACAGGAGCCGGGAGCAGCACGGGCACCTGGAGAGGTGATGAGTGTTTTTTTTTTTTTTAAATAAATCAGTGCGTACTGGACTGTGGCTGTGGGGCCCTGCTGTTTACTATATGGGCCCTGCTATATACTATGTGGGCCCTGCTGTTTACTATATGGGCCCTGCTATATACTATGTGGGCCCTGCTGTATACTATGTGGGCCCTGCTGTTTACTATGTGGGCCCTGCTGTATACTATGTGGGCCCTGCTGTTTACCATATGGGCCCTGCTATATACTATGTGGGCCCTGCTGTTTATTATATGGGCCCTGCTATATACTATGTGGGCCCTGCTGTTTACTATATGGGCCCTGCTATATACTATGTGGGCAAGGCTGTTTACTATATGGGCTGTTATGTTTTGGTAGCTGAGGAGAGCAGGCAAAAACGGCAATACACCAGAGAGGTTGGAATCTACTGGATTGCAGTACCCTGACTAACCACCACAACTAAAGGCAGCCGTGGAGCGTTCCTACGTTGGTCCTAGACGCCTCGTCACAGCCTGAGAGGCTAACTACACCTAAAGATAGAAAGAGGAAAGCTATCTGCCCCGGAGCAGATCCCCAAAGAACATAGGAAGCCCCCAAACATGTAATGGCGGTTAGACAAGAGGAAATACAGACACAGACAGAAAATAGTATGAGCAAACGCTGGGGCCCAATCTGCCTAGACAGAAAAGGATAGGAAGGATACTTACTGCAATTCCAAAAAACCCTAAAAAAAGCCAACGCTACTAATTGCAAAAACACCTGAGATCACACGACCTCTACCACCTAAATTAGTTCTCTGGTGTAACAAAACTAAGCCGCAGCCACAGAAAAAACTGGAAAAGGCAAATGAACAAACAACAGTGGCTCCAGAGGAACCAAGAGGAGACCAAGCCCCCCGGGGAGGGGAACCTGGCCAACCTCACAGAAATGCAGGGAAAAATGCAAATGGCAAGCACAAAAACAAAAAACAGAAAATATCTTATCTGAGAGCAGGAGAAGAGGCAAGACTCAGCAAGCTTCCAAGTGAACCAGGAAACAACGTTGAGACAAGAACAATTGATCACCGGCAACGATGATGGAGGGAAACCTCCCTTATATCCAGCCAGTCTGTACTTCCTGATTGCCAATCCTCATTGAATGGTTCAGTACTGTTTGTAACCACCAGAGGGAGCTTCTGCTCAGAATTCATTTCTAAAACATTCATAACAGTACCCCCCTTTTGAGGAGGGGTCACCGAACCCTCATTTGTGCAACCAGGTCAGTCAGGATGAGCTCTGTGATACGCACGGATCAGTCTCCTAGCATGGATGTCCGAAGCAAACACCCAAGAATTGTCCTCCTGACCATAACCTCTCCACTTAACCAAATACTGGAGTTCCCGTCTAGAAAAAAGAGAATCCAATATTTTCTCAACCACATACTCCAGATTGCCCTCAAACAAAACAGGGTCAGGGGGTGCAGCCATAGGAATTACTGGCTCGACAAACCTCTTCAATAAGGACTTGTGGAACACGTTATGGATCTTAAATGTCCCTGGAAGAAGTAAACGAAAGGAAACAGGATTAAGAATCTCCATGATCTTATAAGGTCCAATGAACCTAGGCTTAAACTTAGGAGATGCAACTCTCATAGGGATATTTCTTGAGGATAACCAGACCAAGTCCCCCATTTTAAACCGAGGACCATCAGTCCTATGCCGGTTGGCAAACCGCAGGGCCTTCTCCTGAGAGAGTGACAACCTCTCCACTACCTGGTCCCAAATCAGCTGCATACGCTCCACAACAGAGTCAACACCCGGACAGACAGAAGCCTCCGTCTGTCCCGAAGAAAATCGAGGGTGAAACCCAAAATTGCAGAAAAATGGAGACATCAAAGTGGCAGAGCTTGCCCTGTTATTAAGAGCAAACTCAGCCAAAGGCAAAAAAGAGACCCAGTCATCTTGATCAGCAGACACAAAGCATCTCAGATAAAGGTACTGCCACACTAAACAATCCCGCTAGCGATCTCGTTAGCGTTGCATACTAATGAGATCGCTAGCGGGATCGTTTCTATATCGCTAAATGCGGCCACATTTAGCGATATAGTTAACGACTCTATCGCCGTTAGCGATCTTCTTAACGACTTTAGCGGTACAAAAGTACCGCTAAATCGCTAAGAAAAGGTGCCACACAGCGATAAGATACTTACCCAGCGGGAGCGCCAGCGATGAAATAGGGTCCGGAACGATTCCAGCGACGAGCGAGATCACAGCAGGAAGCTCGTCGCTGGAAGCTGCCGCACTGAACAATATCGCTAACGGGATCGCTAAATAGTGACGTTTTTTAGCGATCCCGTTAGCGATATTGTTTAGTGTGGCATACCCTTTAGTCTCCAATGTCTGGTTTGTTCTCTCAGTTTGTCCATTGGTCTGAGGATGAAAAGCAGAGGAGAAAGACAATTGAACACCAAGTTTAGAACAAATAGTCCTCCAAAATCTGGAAACAAACTGGACTCCTCTGTCAGACACAATGTTCTCAGGAATGCCGTGTAACCGAACCACGTGCTGAAAGAACAAAGGAACCAATTCGGAGGAGGAAGGCAACTTAGGTAATGGCACAAGATGTATCATCTTGGAAAACCTATCACAAATCACCCAGATAACGGTCATTCTCTGAGAAACAGGGAGGTCGGAAATAAAATCCAGAGAGATATGGGTCCATGGTCTCTTGGGCACAGGCAATGGCATCAACAAACCACTAGAGCGAGAGCAAGGCTTGGAGCGAGAGCAAGTCCCACAGGACTGCACAAACTCCCTGACGTCACGAGACAAAGTAGGCCACCAAAAGGACCGACTCACCAAGTCTCTGGTACCAAAAATTCCGGGATGACAGGCCAACGCGGAACAATGAATCTCAGACATCACACTCTTCTTCCACTGGTCTGGGACAAACAATTTCCCAACAGGGCAGCGCTCGGGTTTATCCTCCTGACACCCCTCCAGAGCCAGTCTCAAACTGGGCGAGATGGCGAAAAGAACTACACCCTCTTTCAAAATAACAGCAGGATCAGATAACTCAGGAGAGTCCGCAAGGAAACTCCTCGAGAGGGCATCCGCCTTAACATTCTTAGTGCCAGGAAGAAAGGAAACCACAAAATTAAAACGTGTGAAAAACAAGGCCCACCTGGCCTGTCTAGGATTAAGTCACTTGGCTGATTCCAGAAAAAAACAGATTCTTATGGTCCATGAGGACCACCACCTGATGTTTGGCTCCCTCCAGCCAATGTCTCCACTCTTCAAAAGCCCACTTCATAGCCAATAACTCCCGATTACTCACGTCATAATTACGTTCAGTTGGAGAAAATTTTCGAGAGAAAAAAGCACAAGGGTTACTTTTAGAGGTCTCAGGATCTCTTTGGGACAAAACGGCACCTGCCCCAATTTCAGAGGCATCAACCTCCACCTGAAATGGCAGAGAAACATCAGGCTGCCGTAGAACAGGAGCAGAAGTGAATCTCTGTTTAAGTTCCTGAAACGCAGAGACTGCCTCAGGAGGCCAATTCACCACATCAGAACCCTTTTTGGTCAAATCAGTCAATGGTTTAACAATAACAGAGAAATTACCAATAAATTTACGATAAAAATTGGCAAAACCCAAGAATCTTGAAGAGCCTTTAATGAAGTAGGTTGGACCCAATCACAGATGGCCTGAACTTTGACCGGGTCCATTTCAATAACAGATGGAGACAAAATGAATCCCAGAAATGAGATCCTCTGTACGCCAAAAAGACACTTTGATCCCTTCACATACAGAGCATTCTCTCTCAAAATCTGAAACACAGTCCGAACATGTTTCACATGAGAGTCCCAGTCATTGGAAAAAATCAAGATATCATCCAAATAAACAATCAGAAATTTATCCACAAAATCCCTGAAAATGTCATTCATGGAGGACTGGAAGACGGAAGGAGCATTAGTGATCCCAAAGGCCATCACTAGGTACTCAAAATGCCCCTCTGGGGTATTAAACGCCATGTTCCATTCATCCCCGTGCTTAATGCGAATAAGGTTATACGCTCCCCTGAGGTCAAGCTTGGTAAACCAAGTAGCACTTTTCACCCTGGAAAACAGGTCAGAAATCAAGGGTAACGGATATTGATATTTCACAGTGATATTGTTCAAGAGACGATAATCAATACACGGCCTTAATGAACCATCCTGTCAAGTATAGTGTACAGTTCCTATAGCGTCTTGTGCTTGGGTGCGAGGAAAACACAGGAGACACTGATTGATATGAAATTACTTGTATTACTTCATACAAGCATGCTGAAAAGTTCACACAGTTTGCAGGAACAGCGACAGGAGACACAGCAGGCCAGAGTAACTTCAAGCACTACAATAAATCTCCAAAGCAGGTTCAGGATCTCTTCTCTGTACCGTAATTCCTCTGCAAACATGGATTCACCAAACAGCAGGTTTCCAGAGTCCAAAAGTGTTCCAAGGCTCCTCAGTAGGGAATAGGTGGAGTACAAGTCCAAGGTTTCCAGAAGTCAGGTCACAGACTGACTGAGGCTTGATTCAGGAGCACTGATTGTTCAGCTGAGGCTGCTTAAGAAGCAAGAGGGAAGAGTCAGGGCGGGAACATGAAAACTGGAAACTCCATATTAACTGAGGGCAAGAGCTGCAGAAAGACAGAAAGCAAAATGGCCGACGGAAAACTGAGTTTCAAGAAACATGTCAACAGAGACAAAGAACCTTACATTACTCCCCCCTTAGGGACAACCTCCGGATGACCTCAGACCAGGCTTGTCAGGGTACCTCTGATGAAACTGGCGGAGCAGGCGAGGAGCATTTACATTATTGACTGGTTCCCATGAGTTGTCCTCCACTGGGTAGCCCTGCCATTTAATCAAATATTGCAACTGATTTCTGTACAACCTGGAATCTAGAATCCTTTCCACCATAAATTCTTCCTGACCATCGACCAGCACTGGGTCAGGACAAGGAGAAGAACGTCCAGGAAATGTATTGGGTGTTGCAGCCTTTAGTAGGGATACATGAAAGACAGGGTGGATTCTCATAGTTCTGGGCAGTTGAAGACGACAAGCAACAGCACTTATAATCTTATTGATCTTATAAGGTCCAATGTACTTATGTCCCAATTTAGACGATGGAATCTTTAATTTAAGATTTCTGGTTGACAGCCAGACCAAATCTCCTACCTTGAAAGCTGGTGCAGGTTTACAAAATTTATCTGCTGCTTTCTTGTACCTTTCCTGAGCCAATTCTAGATTTTCCTTTAGAAGATCCATATTCTTTTGTAAAGAAGTGATTCTTTCAGCCACTGCCGGCAAGGGCGTATCTATGGGAAATCGAGGAAGAATGTTAGGATGATAACCTAGATTGGAGTAAAAAGGAGACTGCTTAGTGGAGGCGCTCTGAGAGTTGTTATAAGAGAACTCAGCCAGTGGAAGTAGATCCACCCAATCATCCTGTAGGTGGCAGATAAAACAGCGGAGATACTGCTCCAGGGTCTGATTGGTTCGTTCTGTCTGTCCATTAGTCTGGGGATGAAAAGCAGAAGAAAGGTTTACTTTAATGTCAATGCTGCACAGAAATTTTGCCAAAACCTTGAAGTGAATTGCACCCCTCGATCCGAAATGACCTCATCTGGTACTCCATGTAAGCGAAACACATTCTTAATCATCAAGTCTGATGTCTGTTTTGCAGTGGGTAAGCCGACACAAGGGATAAAATGAGCTGCCTTTGTTAGACGGTCAACCACCACTAGAATGGTGTTCTTCCCTTGAGAGGTTGGTAACTCCACAATGAAGTCCATAGAAATGGATCCCCACGGGCGGGACAGGGTGGGAAGAGGTTGCAACAGACCAGTTGGTGAGGAGCGAGGTGTTTTGCATCTTGCACAGACTTCACATGAAGTGACATAGTTTAAGACATCTTTCCTATAAGTGGGCCACCAAAAGAAACGAGAAAGAAATTCTTGTGTCTTTAGAATTCCCCTATGCCCGGCTATCTTGGAATCGTGGATGAGTTGCAATACTCTCAATCTGACTGTTTCAGGTATATACAGACGTTGTCCCTGAATCCACACACCATTCTTAAAGACAAGACTTACGTCCCTTGGGGGTTTAGCCAACAAAGAATCCGCATGGTATGCTTCCTTGATGTCCTTAAGTAGGTCTTGATTATGAATCACTCCCAGGAATCTAGAGTCAGGAAGAATAGTCTTAGGAGGAGTAAGTGGACGTGTCTCTGCTGAATGAATCCTAGAGAGTGCATCAGCCTTTCCATTGCGCGATCCTGGTCTATAAGAAATGACAAAATTAAATTGGTTTAGGAAAAGATTCCAGCGAGCCTGGCGAGGAGTCAGGCACTTAGCCGACCTGATAAATTCAAGGTTACGATGGTCTGTCAGGACGACTATTTGCTGTGCAGCTCCCTGAAGAAGGTGTCTCCATTCCTTGAAGGCGGCAATAATGGCCAACAATTCTCTATTGCCCACATCGTAGTTCCTCTCAGCCGAAGACAACTGCTGGGAAAAGAAGGCACAGGGATGCAAGACATTCTTCTCACCTGTTCTCTGAGAGAGTATAGCTCCAACGGCACAGTCTGAAGCATCCACCTCTATTATGAAGGCAAGCTCGGGGTTGGGATGTACTAAGATAGGTGCGGTGGTAAATTTATCCTTTAAACAGGAAAATGCTTCCTGAGCTTGCGGGGTCCAGGAGAACCTAGACTGTTTCCGGGTAAGTTGACCTATAGGTGACACTACCTCAGAAAAATTCTTAATGAAACGTCTATAGAAGTTGGCAAACCCGATGAAACGCTGCACCTCCTTCACATTTCTAGGAATCGGCCAATCCTTGATGGCTTGGGTCTTGCTTCCATCCATACTAATCCCTTGCATAGATAGTACATACCCCAGAAATTGAATTTCGGTCCTATGGAATTCACATTTTTCAAGATTGATGTAGAGATGGTTTTGTCTTAGGCGTTCTAAGACCATTCTCACATGTCCATGATGTTCCTCTGTGGAGTTAGAAAAAATTAGAATATCATCCAGATAAATCACCACAAATGTATCTAGGAGATCCCTGAAGATATCATTCACGAAGTGTTGAAAAGTGGCTGGGGCGGTACTCAGACCAAAAGGCATAACTAGATATTCAAAGTGTCCATTGCGTGACCTGAAAGCAGTCTTCCATTCATCCCCAGGTCTAATACGGACCAAGTTATAGGCCCCACGGAGATCCAGTTTAGAGAAAATTTTGGCATGCCGCACTCTCTCCAACAACTCAGGGATTAAAGGCAATGGATAACGGTTTCTAATAGTAACCTTATTGAGTTCCCTATAGTCTATGCAGGGTCTCAGAGATCCATCTTTCTTCTTCACAAAGAAGATGGGTGCACCTGCGGGAGATGAAGAGGGGCGTATGAAGCCCTTGGCTAAATTTTCGTCTATATAATCCTTCAAAGCTTTTAGCTCGGGCCCCGCTAGGGGGTAGATCTTACCAAAAGGTATCTCGGCTCCAGGCAATAATTCAATTGGACAATCATATGGACGGTGAGGAGGAAGCTGATCAGCGTTCTTCTTGTCACATAAATCCACATAGTCCTGGTATACAGCTGGTAGTTCAGGGACTGACATGGTTCCTTTAGGAACAGAGCAAGCTGAAACTCCTTGACTCATCTGTTTCTCCGGAAAGTGTAATTCCTTGGTCTCCCAGTTAATCGTAGGATTCTGCGCTTGCAGCCATGGTAGCCCTAGAATAATGGGAAAGTGGGGAGAAGAGATAAGCAAAAAAGACATTTTCTCCTGATGATCTTTACCCATAAGGACCCTCAAAGGCTCTGTTTCTTGATCCACTGGTCCAGAAGTCAGTAGAGAGCCATCCACAGTCTCCATCTGTACTGGAGTAGCCTTCTTCACTGAACGTATCCCCTGTTTCAGAGCAAAGGAGATATCCATAAAATTTCCACTTGCTCCTGAGTCGATCATAGCAGAGCTAGACACCCAGACTGAGTCAACCCAGAGTTTGATGGAAAGGAAGCAATGAGAACTGTTTCTTTTACAACTCAGCTGGGACACCGCTGAGGAAACTTGAAAAATTGCAGCGTTTATACCGTCATCGTCCCCAGAACTAACAGAGTTTAAGTCCGAGAAATCAAGATCTCTTGCAGCATATCTCTCTGGAGCCTGAGGCTCGGACATGACAGAGCTCCTCTCGCAACACTCACAGTGAATGACTGCTGCAGTAGTCTTACGAGAACGGCTGGGGCAGTTTATAATGAAGTGCCCTGACTTACCACAGTAGAAACATAGATTTTCCTTTATACGATGTTCTTTGCGTGCATCACTAACCCGTCTTTGTAAAGAGTCCACCTGCATGGGTTCAGGTTCTGGTTCCCTTGTGATCCTACTCAAAGGTTCCTTAGCTGAGGAGGGAGGTAGTAAAAGGTTAGTGCGATTATTTTCTAACCATCTCTCTTGTCTGCGTTCAGTCAGACGAGCATCAATACGGATACAATAGTTAATAAAGTCACCTAACGCAGTGGGAGGGTCGGCACGAGCAAGTTCATCCTTAATCAGTGGAGACAACCGTTTCCGAAAAATAGATTTTTTAGCGGAAGTGTCCTAAGTGGTATCAAGAGCCCATCTCCTGAAATCCAGGGCATATTCGGCTACTGAACGCTTACCTTGGCGCAAAGTTAACATGGCTGCTTCAGCTGTTGCACCTCGATTGGGGTCATCAAACACCTGCCCCATGGCTGAAATAAAAGCATCAAGGTGATTCAAACAATCATCCTCAGTCTCAATCAGAGGGTTTGCCCACATCAAAGCCTTATTGGTAAGCAACATGATTATAGTAAGCACTTTGGATCATTCAGTGGGAAATTGTGAAGCATGTGCAGAGAAAAATAAATTGCATTGATTAATAAATCCCTGAATTTCTCACGTTCACCGCCAAAACGAAAAGGAGGTAATTTGGGGATCCCAGAACTCGGGGTTATGGCAGGAGCCTGGGCTCGTTCCTCTAGAGCCTCAATCCTGGCTCGCAATTCCTGGGTAGTCTGTCCAAACACTTGCAAATTATGATTAGTGAGGTCCTGTAGGCTTGCAAAACGGGTTTTTAAAGTCTGTACATCTGAAAGGATTGTATCAGTCACTCCGCAAAGTTCCTTTATGCGGGCCTCCATCTTCCAGATCTTTTAAGGCAGAAGTGCTGGAAGGAGAAGAGGAAAGGAAAAAAAAAAAAACAATAGTGTTTACCTGTGGTAACACTCCAGAGTAAAATTTTAAGGGAATGCGCTCACCTGGAATGGTTGTGAGAAGTCACAACCACTGTCATCACATAAGGTATTAAACGGACATCTGATATCCACAGTCACAGCAGACACGGCTTTCCCAGACCCAGCAGACACTAAACATTGGCTCCTGAATCTTGTCAAGTATAGTGTACAGTTCCTAAAGCGTCTTGTGCTTGGGTGCGAGGAAAACACAGGAGACACAGGTTGATATGAAATGACTTGTATTACTTCATACAAGCATGCTGAAAAGTTCACACAGTTTGCAGGAACAGCGACAGGAGACACAGCAGGCCAGAGTAACTTCAAGCACTACAATAAATCTCCAAAGCAGGTTCAGATCTCTTCTCTGTACCGTAATTCCTCTGCAAACATGGATTCACCAAACAGCAGGTTTCCAGAGTCCAAAAGTGTTCCAAGGCTCCTCAGTAGGGAATAGCTGGAGTACAAGTCCAAGGTTTCCAGAAGTCAGGTCACAGACTGACTGAGGCTTGATTCAGGAGCACTGATTGTTCAGCTGAGGCTGCTTAAGAAGCAAGAGGGAAGAATCAGGGCGGGAACATGAAAACTGGAAACTCCATATTAACTGAGGGCAAGAGCTGCAGAAAGACAGAAAGCAAAATGGCCGACGGAAAACTGAGTTTCAAGGAACATGTCAACAGAGACAAAGAACCTTACACATCCTTTTTGGCCACAAAGAAAAAAACAGCACCCAAGGGTGAAGAGGATGGTCTGATATGACCCTTCTCCAATGACTCCTTGATATAAGACCGCATAGCGTCATGTTCAGGTACAGACAAGTTAAAAAGGCGACCTTTAGGGAATTTACTACCAGGCACTAATTCAATAGCGCAGTCATAGCTCCTATGGGGGCAAGGATGCAGATTTACTTTCGCTAAACACATCAGAAAAATCAGTCAAAAAGTCAGGCACATCTTGAGCCTGGGGAGAGGCAGAAAAAACAGGAGTGTTGGCATTAACATATTGGCAGCCCCAACTGGTTACAGACACAGATTTCCAATCAAAACAGGATTATGAGACTGCAACCAAGGGAAACCTAGTACAATAATGTCATGCAGATTATACAGCACCAAAAATTTGCAACTCTCCTGATGATCAGGTTCAACCCTCATTATCACCTGAGTAGAGAACTGGGGTTTATTCTCAGCCAAAGGGATAGAATCAATCCCCAGTAGGGGAATAGACTTCCGTAGGGGTATCAAGGGAAACCCACAACGTTTAGCAAAATCAAAATCCATCAGGTTAATAGCTGCTCCCGAATGAACAAAAGCCTAAGCAGAAAATGTGGACAGGGAGCAAATCAGGGTAACAGTCAATAGAAATTTAGTCTGAACACTACCCAAGACAATTGAGCGTGCAAAACGTCTTCCCCACTTAGGGCAGACTGAAATAGCATAAGAGGCATCACCACAGTAGAAACATAACCCATTGTGTTTTCGAAACTCATGACGCTGTGCCCCAGAAGCCACTCCATCACACTGCATGGGCTCAGAAGCTGGTTCACAAGGCAACACTATTCCACGCATACCTCTACGCTCACGCAAACGTCTGTCAATTTGAATCGCCAATGACATAGAATCATTGAGACCAGAGGGAGCAGGGAAACCCACCATAACATCTTTTACATTCTCTGACAGACCCTTCCGAAAAAGGGCTGCCAAAGCATCATCATTCCATTTGGTCAGAACTGCCCACTTTCGGAATTTCTGACAGTACAACTCAGCGTCCTCAAGCCCCTGATTTAATGCCAACAAGGTTTTTTTCAGCTTGATCAGTGACATTAGGTTCATCGTACAATAACCCCAGAGCCAGAAAAAATGCATCAACATTACTCAAAACAGGGTCCCCAGGTGTCAGGGAAAAAGCCCAATCCTGAGGATCGCCGCGCAGGAGAGAGATGACAATTTGAACCTGCTGTGCTGCGTTCCCTGAGGACTTAGGTTTTAAGGCAAAAAACAACTTACAGTTATTTTTGAAATTCAGAAATTTAGCTCGATCCCCCAAAACAAATCTGGCATGGGGATCCTAGGTTCCACAACCGGCAACCCTACAAGATAGGTAGCAATACTCCGAACTTCAGTGGCAAGCTGATCCACACGGCCAGACAACTGTGCAAACTCCATTGAGAGAAAAAAAATATCCTCCTCAGCACCCAGAGAAAAAGAGGGAAAAAAAAAATTCAGAAAAAAAATAATAAATCTCTGACAACTCTGACAACTTTTTTCTTTCCACACTATTTTTCCCTTCTGTGAGTACCATATAATTTTCAGTTTGGGCCGGTGATACTGTTATGTTTTGGTAGCTGAGGAGAGCAGGCAAAAACGGCAATACACCAGAGAGGTTGGAATCTACTGGATTGCAGTACCCTGACTAACCACCACAACTAAAGGCAGCCGTGGAGCGTTCCTACGTTGGTCCTAGACGCCTCGTCACAGCCTGAGAGGCTAACTACACCTAAAGATAGAAAGAGGAAAGCTATCTGCCCCGGAGCAGATCTCCAAAGAACATAGGAAGCCCCCAAACATGTAATGGCGGTTAGACAAGAGGAAATACAGACACAGACAGAAAATAGTATGAGCAAACGTTGGGGCCCAATCTGCCTAGACAGAAAAGGATAGGAAGGATACTTACTGCAATTCCAAAAAACCCTAAAAAAAAGCCAACGCTACTAATTGCAAAAACACTGAGATCACATGACCTCTACCACCTAAATTAGTTCTCTGGTGTAACAAAACTAAGCCGCAGCCACAGAAAAAACTGGAAAAGGCAAATGAACAAACAACAGTGACTCCAGAGGAACCGAGAGGAGACCAAGCCCCCCGGGAAGGAGAACCTGGCCAACCTCACAGAAATGCAGGGAAAAATGCAAATGGCAAGCACAAAAACAAAAAAACAGAAAATATCTTATCTGAGAGCAGGAGAAGAGGCAAGACTCAGCAAGCTTCCAAGTGAACCAGGAAACAACTTTGAGACAAGAACAATTGATCACCGGCAACCTTGATGGGGGGAAACCTCCCTTATTGTCACGCTGTCTAATGATATGTATACAATGTCAGTAAACTATTAATACAGGAACAACACTCTATACAACAACTAGTATAGCAACATCAGCATGTAAGTATAGAATAGATTTACCTGACACGATATCTGCTGAACTCAGGGTTAATCTTGAGGACTTGATGAGCTGAAACAGGAAAGAGGTGGACCGAGATCTAACCTGACCCTAAACTGGGGTCCTAACTAATCCCTCACCTTGGAGGTACTGATAATGGTTCAGAGGTCCAAGTCTCCAACCTAACCCTGTCTCCTATCAGACCCTGAACCCTGTAATCAGTCCTAAGAAGGATCCTGACTACCACCAAAGGGACATGGGCTGATCTCAGCCAAATACACAGATTAGACATATAAGACAGACAGGATAACACTCGCTTGCATACACACTCAAACACCAAAGGAACATAAATGGTCTGGGAAATAAACTCTAACCAAGTTGAGCTTATAACAACTAAGGAGCTCACAACTAAAGTCTATACAGATTCTGTAATGTATGTAGTACAGTTCATATAGCGTCTTGTGCTTGGGTGCGATGAACATACATGAGACACAGGTTTGATATAGAAAGTCTTGTATTACTTCATACAAGTTGGCAAAAATAGTCACACAGTTTGCAGACACAGAAGCAGGAGACACAGCAGGCCAGAGTAATCTAAGCTCAGCAATCACTCTCCAAAACAGGTTCAGGATCTTCTTCTCTGTTACCGTAAGTCCATGCAAACGTGGGTCTTTCAAAGAGCAGGGTTCAGAGTCCACAAGTGCTTCAGAGTTCCTCAGTAGGAATAGCTGGAGTACAAGGTCCAAGGCTTACAGGAGTCAAGTCACAGGTTCACTGCAGGCTAGATTCTGAAGCACTGATTGCTCAGCTGTGGCTGCTTAAGAAGCAAAGGAGAGAATCAGGGCGGGAACATGCAAGCTGAAAACTCCATTTTGACTGAGGGCAAGATAGCTGCAGCAAGACAGAAAGTAAAATGGCTGACGAACAAACTGAGTTTCAGGAATATATACATAGAACCTTACATTACTCCCCCCTTAAGGACAACCTCCGGATGACCTCAGACCAGGCTTGTGTGGGTACCTCTGATGAAACTGACGGAGCAAGCGAGGAGCATTAACGTTATTGACCGGTTCCCATGAGTTGTCCTCCACTGGGTAGCCCTGCCATTTAATCAGATATTGTAACTGATTTCTATACAACCTGGAATCTAAAATCCTTTCCACCACAAATTCTTCCTGACCATCGACTAGCACTGGGTCAGGGCAAGGAGAGGAACGTCCAGGAAACGTATTGGGTGTCGCAGCCTTTAGTAGAGATACATGAAAGACAGGGTGGATTCTCATAGTTCTGGGCAGTTGAAGACGACAAGCAACGGCACTTATAATTTTACTGATTTTATAGGGTCCAATGTACTTATGTCCCAACTTAGACGATGGAATCCTTAACTTAAGATTTCTGGTTGACAGCCAGACCAAGTCTCCTACCTTGAAAGCTGGTGCAGGTTTACGAAATTTATCTGCTGCTTTCTTGTACCTTTCTTGAGCCGATTCCAGATTTTCCTTTAGAAGATCCATATTCTTCTGTAAAGACGTGATTCTTTCAGCCACTGCTGGTAAAGGCGTTTCTATGGGAAATCGTGGTAGAATGTTAGGATGATAACCTAGATTAGAGTAAAAAGGAGACTGTTTAGTGGAGGCACTCTGAGAGTTGTTATACGAGAACTCAGCTAATGGAAGTAGATCCACCCAATCATCCTGTAGGTGGCAGATAAAGCAGCGGAGATACTGCTCCAGGGTTTGATTGGTTCGTTCGGTCTGTCCATTAGTCTGGGGATGAAAAGCAGAAGAAAGGTTTACTTTAATGTCCAATGCTGCACAGAAATTTTGCCAAAACCTAGAAGTGAATTGCACCCCTCGATCCGAAATAACCTCATCCGGTACTCCATGTAAGCGAAACACATCTTTAATCATCAAATCTGATGTCTGTTTTGCAGTGGGTAAGCCGACACAAGGGATAAAATGAGCTGCCTTTGTTAGACGGTCAACCACCACTAGAATGGTGTTCTTCCCCTGAAAGGTTGGTAACTCCACAATGAAGTCCATAGAAATGGATCCCACGGGCGGGACGGGGTGGGAAGAGGCTGTAACAGACCAGTTGGTGAGGAGCGAGGTGTTTTGCATCTTGCACAGACCTCACATGAAGTGACATAATTCAAAACATCCTTCCTGCAAGTGGGCCACCAAAAGAAACGAGAAAGAAATTCCTGTGTCTTTAGAATTCCTCTATGCCCAGCTATCTTGGAATCGTGAATGAGTTGCAATACTCTTAATCTGACTGTTTCAGGAATATACAGACGTTGTCCCTGAATCCACACACCATTCTTAAAGACAAGACTTACGTCCCTTGGGGGTTGTGCCAAAAAGGAATCCGCATGGTATGCTTCCTTGATGTCCTTAAGTAGGTCTTGATTATGAATTACTCCTAGGAATCTAGAGTCAGGAAGAATAGTCTTAGGAGGAGTAATTGGACGTGTCTCTGCTGAGTAAATCCTAGAGAGTGCATCAGCCTTTCCATTGCGCGATCCTGGTCTATAAGAGATGATAAAATTAAATTGGTTTAAGAAAAGATTCCAGCGAGCCTGGCGAGGAGTCAGGCACTTAGCCGACCTGATAAATTCAAGGTTACGATGGTCTGTCAGGACGACTATTTGCTGTGCAGCTCCCTGAAGAAGGTGTCTCCATTCTTTGAAGGCGGCAATAATGGCCAACAACTCTCTATTGCCCACATCGTAGTTCCTCTCAGCCGAAGACAACTGCTGGGAAAAGAAGGCACAGGGATGCAAGACATTCTTCTCACCTGTTCTCTGAGAGAGTATAGCTCCAACGGCACAGTCTGAAGCATCCACCTCTATTATGAAGGCAAGCTCGGGGTTGGGATGTACTAGGATAGGTGCAGTGGTAAATTTATCTTTTAGACGGGAAAATGCTTCCTGGGCTTGGGGAGTCCAGGAAAACCTAGACTCTTCCGGGTAAGTTGAGTGATAGGTGACACTACCTCAGAGAAATTTCTAATGAAACGTCTATAGAAGTTGGCAAACCCGATGAAGCGCTGTACCTCCTTCACATTTCTAGGACTTGGCCAATCCTTGATGGCTTGGGTTTTGCTTCCATCCATACTAATTCCTTGTGTAGACAGTACATACCCAGAAATTGAATTTCGGTCCTATGGAATTCACACTTTTCAAGTTTGATGTAAAGATGATTTTGTCTTAGACGTTCCAAGACCATTCTCACATGTCCATGATGTTCCTCTGTGGAGTTAGAAAAAATTAGAATATCATCCAAATAAATTACCACGAATGTATCTAGGAGATCCCTGAAGATGTCATTCACCAAGTGTTGGAAAGTGGCTGGGGCGGTACTCAGACCAAAAGGCATAACTAGATATTCAAAGTGTCCATAGCGTGACCTGAATGCAGTCTTCCATTCATCCCCAGGTCTAATACGGACTAAGTTATAGGCCCCACGAAGATCTAGTTTAGAAAAAATTTTGGCATGTCGCACTCTCTCCAATAACTCAGGGATTAAAGGCAATGGATAACGGTTTCTAATAGTAACCTTATTGAGTTCCCTATAGTCTACGCATGGTCTCAGAGATCCATCTTTCTTCTTTACAAAGAAGATGGGTGCACCTGCAGGAGATGAAGAGGGGCGTATGAAGCCCTTGGCTAGATTTTCATCTATGTAATCCTTTAAAGCCTTTAGCTCGGGCCCCGCCAGGGGGTAGATCTTACCAAAAGGTATCTCTGCTCCAGGCAATAATTCAATTGGACATCATATGGACGGTGAGGAGGAAGCTGGTCAGCGTTCTTCTTGTCACATAAATCCACATAGTCCTGGTATACAGCTGGTAGTTCAGGGACTGACATGATTCCTTTAGGAACAGAGCAAGCTGAAACTTTTGGACTCATCTGTTTCTCTGGAAAGTGTAATTCCTTGGTCTCCCAGTTAATGGTAGGATTCTGAGCCTGCAGCCATGGTAGCCCTAGAATAATGGGAAAGTGGGGAGAAGAGATAAGCATAAAGGACAGTTTCTCTTGATGATCTTTACCCATAAGAACCCTCAAAGGCTCTGTTTCCAGATCCACTGGTCCAGAGGTCAGCAGGGAGCCATCCACAGTTTCCATCTGTACTGGAGTAGCCTTCTTCACTGAACGTATTCCCTGTTTCAGAGCAAAGGAGACATCCATAAAATTTCCACTTGCCCCTGAGTCGATCATAGCAGAGCTAGACACCCAAGCTGAGTCAACCCAGAGTTTGATGGAAAGAAAGCAATGAGAATTGTTTTTCTTACAACTCAGCTGGGACACCGCTGAGGAAACTTGAAAAATGGCAGCGTTTACACAGTCAACGTCCTCAGAGGTAACGGAGTTTAAGTCCGAGAAATCAAGATCTGTTGCTGCAGATCTCTCTGGAGCCTGAGGCTCGGACCTGACAGATCCCCTCTCGCAACACTCACAATGAATGAGTGCTGCAGTAGTCTTACGAGAACGGCTGGGGCAGTTTATAATGAAGTGCCCTGACTTACCACAATAGAAACATAGATTCTCCTTAAAACGATGTTCCTTGCGTGCATCACTAACCCGTCGTTGTAAAGAGTCTACCTGCATGGGTTCAGGTTCAGGTTCCCGTGTAATCCTACTCAAAGGTTCCTTAGCTGGAGAGGAAGGTAGGAAAAGGTTAGTACGATTGCTTTCGAACCATCTCTCTTGCCTGCGTTCAGTCAGACGAGTATCAATACGGATGCAGTAGTTAATAAAGTCACCTAACGCAGTGGGAGGGTCAGCACGAGCAAGTTCATCCTTAATCAGTGGAGATAACCCCTTTCGAAAAATAGATTTTTTGGCGGAACTGTCCCAGGTGGTATCAAGGGCCCATCTCCTGAAATCCAAGGCATATTCAGCTACCGAGTGCTTACCTTGGCGCAAAGCTAACATGGCTGCTTCAGCTGTTGCACCTCGATTGGGGTCATCAAACACCTGCCCCATGGCTGAAATAAAATCATCAAGGTGATTCAAACAATCATCCTCAGTCTCAATCAGAGGGTTTGCCCACATTAAAGCCTTGTTGGTAAGCAACATAATTATAGTAAGCACCTTAGATCGTTCAGTGGGAAATTGTGAAGCATGTGCAGAAAAAAAAAAGATTGCATTGATTAATAAATCCCCTGAATTTCTCACGTTCACCGCCAAAACGAAAAGGGGGCAACTTGGGAATCCCAGCACTCGGGGCTACGGCAGGAGCCTGGACTCGCCCCTCTAGAACCTCAATCCTGGCTCGCAAATCCTGGGTAGTCTGTCCAACCACTTGCAAATTGTGATTATTGAGGTCCTGTAGATTTGTAAAACGGGTCTTTATATTCTGCAAATCTGCAAGGATATTATCAGTCACTCCGCAAAGTTCCTTTATGCGGGCCTCCATTTTCCAGATCTTTTAAGACAGGATTACTGGAAGAAGAGGAGAGAAAAAAAAACCAATAGTGTTCACCTGTGGCAACACTGCAGAGAGAAAAAAAATTAAGGGAACTGCTCACCTGGAATGGTTGTGAGAAGTCACAACCACTATCATCACAGAAAGTTTCAACCAGACATCTGATATCCAGAGTTACAGCAGACAAAAAAAGAGAAAAGAAAGGAAAAAAAAAAAAAACAATAGTGTTTACCTGTGGTAACACTGCAAAAAGAAAAAACTTAAGGGAATTGCTCACCTGGAATGGTTGTGAGAAGTCACAACCACTGTCATCACAGAAAGTACAACCGGACGTCTGATATCCACAGTACAGCAGACACAGCCTTCCAGACCCAGCAGACACTAACGTTTTGGCTTCAGAATCTTGTAATGTATGTAGTACAGTTCATATAGCGTCTTGTGCTTGGGTGCGATGAACATACATGAGACACAGGTTTGATATAGAAAGTCTTGTATTACTTCATACAAGTTGGCAAAAATAGTCACACAGTTTGCAGACACAGAAGCAGGAGACACAGCAGGCCAGAGTAATCTAAGCTCAGCAATCACTCTCCAAAACAGGTTCAGGATCTTCTTCTCTGTTACCGTAAGTCCATGCAAACGTGGGTCTTTCAAAGAGCAGGGTTCAGAGTCCACAAGTGCTTCAGAGTTCCTCAGTAGGAATAGCTGGAGTACAAGGTCCAAGGCTTACAGGAGTCAAGTCACAGGTTCACTGCAGGCTACATTCTGAAGCACTGATTGCTCAGCTGTGGCTGCTTAAGAAGCAAAGGAGAGAATCAGGGCGGGAACATGCAAGCTGAAAACTCCATTTTGACTGAGGGCAAGATAGCTGCAGCAAGACAGAAAGTAAAATGGCTGACGAACAAACTGAGTTTCAGGAATATATACATAGAACCTTACAGATTCATTCCTATCTGTGGTCTGCATGAAGGTTTCACTGGCAACTCCCCAAGCAGACAACCAGGAATTTAAAGGAAACCAATCAACAAATAATCAATTGCAGCCGGGAGAAACTGCACCCAGTCCAGCACCGAGCACAGACAGAATTAACTCCCTAGCTGCCAAACACAAAGAAACAGTAGATCAGCTGTGAGAAGTCAAAATGTGCAACCGCGACGATCTTCGTGGCAATGCACACATGACAGTACCCCCCCTTCTACGAGGGGCCTCCGGACCCTCAGGGCCAGGCCTGCCCGGGTGAGTTCTATGGAAGGTCCGAACCAAACGATCTGCGTTAACATCAGACGCAGGGACCCACGTCCTCTCCTCTGGACCATACCCCTTCCAATGCACCAAGTACTGAAGGGACCAGCGATTCAGACGTGAGTCAATGATCTTTGATACTTGAAATTCCAAGTTACCATTGACCAACACAGGAGGAGGAGGTAGAGGTGACGGTATGACTGGTGCCACATACCTTTTAAGTAATGACTTGTGGAACACATTATGAATTTTAAACGTAGGAGGGAGGTCCAGACGAAATGCCACAGGATTAATTATGGAACTGATCCTGTACGGCCCGATGAATCTGGGACCCAGTTTCCAGGAGGGCACCTTAAGTTTTATATTCCTGGTAGACAACCATACCAGATCGTTCACATTCAGATCTGGACCAGAAACTCTCCTCCTATCAGCCATACGTTTGTAACGGTTCCCCATCGCACTCAGATTATTCAATACACCTCTCCACACAGAAGCAAGTGACGACGAGAAACGCTCCTCCTCAGGAACCCCAGAAGGGCCCCCCCCATTGAAAGTACAAAACTGGGGATGGAAACCATATGCCCCAAAAAACGGGGACTTACCAGTGGACTCGCTCCGCCTGTTGTTAAGAGCGAACTCTGCCAGAGGCAAGAAAGAAGACCAGTCCTCTTGGTTCTCTGAAACAAAACACCGGAGATATGTCTCTAAGCTCTGATTCAGACGCTCTGTCTGACCATTGGTCTGCGGATGAAAAGCCGAGGAAAATGACAATTGCATCCCCGACGTAAACAAAATGCCCTCCAAAATTTGGACACAAACTGAGACCCCCTATCTGACACCACATCAGAAGGCAACCATGAAGTCTAACGATCTCCCTAATGAACACCTGCGCCAGAGTTTTAGCATTAGGGAGTGCAGGAAGAGCAACGAAATGTGCCATCTTACTGAACCTGTCAACAACCACCAGTATGACAGTATTCCCTGACGACGGAGGAAGGTCCGTAATGAAGTCCATAGATAAATGAGTCCATGGACGCTCCGGAAGTTTCAAGGGTAAAAGGGTCCCAGACGGACGGGTATGAGGGGTTTTAGAGCGAGCACACACCCCACATGACGCGACAAAAGTTATAACATCTTTATTAGCATTAGGCCACCAAAACGGTGAGAAAGGAGATCTAAAGTAGCCTTACTCCCTGGATGTCCTGCTAGAGCAGAATTATGATGTGCCTCAATAACCTTTTGTCTCAACAGATTTGGGACAAACAGTCTCCCTGGAGGTCCTGCAGGGGCGTCCCCTGAGCCTGTAACACCTCCTCCTCAAGCTCAGAAAATACAGCCGACACTACCACCCCCTCCTGAAGGATAGGACTCGGGTCATCCGTTTTCCCGGCCCCTGGGAAACTGCGAGACAAGGCATCAGCCTTTACATTCTTAGACCCGGGCGATAAGTGACGACAAAATTAAACCTGGTAAAAAACAACGACCATCGAGCTTGTCTGGAATTCAGACGCTTAGCGGATTCCAAATACAACAGGTTCTTGTGATCAGTAATAACGGTAACCGGGTGGACTGCCCCCTCCAAAAAGTGACGCCATTCTTCAAAAGCTAACTTAATGGCCAAAAGTTCCCTATTGCCGATATCATAATTCCTTTCGGCGGACGACAATTTCTTAGAAAAGAAAGCGCACGGATGCCATTTACCAGGGGACGGACCCTGGGACAATATAGCACCCACCCCTACGTCAGACGCATCCACCTCCACAATGAACGGCTGAGATGCATCTGGTTGGATGAGAACAGGTGCCGAAGCAAAACATTTCTTCAAAGAGGAAAAGGCTTGGCAAGCTTTGTCCGACCATTTAGAAAAATCCGTCCCTTTTCTTGTCATGTCAGTGAGAGGTTTGACGACAGATGAGAAATTACAAATAAATTTCCGGTAGTAGTTAGCAAACCCCAAAAAACGCTGCAGAGCCTTAAGATCCCCTGGCTGATCCCATTCAAGCACTGCTCTCACCTTTTCAGGGTCCATACGGAAACCGGAGGCTGACACCAAAAAACCCAAAAACTGAAGTTCCTGTACGGCAAATACACACTTCTCCAGTTTGGCGTATAGTTTATTGTCTCGCAAGATCTGCAACACCTGTCTCACATGCTCCTGATGAGACACAAGATCTGGCGAGTAAATTAAAATGTCGTCCAAATATACAACCACAAACAGCCCCACAAGGTGACGAAAAATGTCATTAACAAAATGTTGGAATACTGCTGGTGCAGTAGTCAGACCAAAAGGCATGACAAGGTTCTCATAATGTCCTCCGGCGTGTTAAACGCCGTTTTCCACTCATCCCCCTCTTTTATCCTAATCAGATTATACGCCCCCCTGAGATCCAATTTAGAGAACCATTTGGCGCCAACAATTTGATTGAAGAGATCAGGAATAAGAGGGAGTGGATACGGATCTCGAACAGTAATCCGATTAAGTTCGCGGAAATCCAAGCAAGGGCGTAGGCCTCCATCTTTCTTCTTCACAAAGAAGAACCCCGCGGCTACTGGGGAAGATGAAGGTCTAATATGCCCTTTGGCCAGACTTTCAGAAATATAATCTTTCATAGCCTGCCTCTCAGGACCAGAAAGATTATACAACCTAGCTTTAGGCAACTTAGCATCAGGAAGGAGATTAATAGAGCAGTCATACACGCGATGAGGAGGCAACTCCTGACACCCCTCCTCAGAGAAAACATCCCCAAAATCCTCCAAAAAAGGAGGCAATGTACTAGGCACGACCGCACTGATGACTGTGTTCATGCAGTTGCTTTTGCAAAACTCACCCCATTGGCTTATTTCTCTGGACTGCCAATTAATCACAGGGTTATGTTTAACCAACCAAGGAAGTCCCAACACAATGGGAGTAGGTAGACCCTCCAACACATAACAAGATAATTGTTCCCTATGTATTGCCCCTACCCGAAGGTCAATGTTATGAACCTCATGAACAAAGCTACCTTGGCCGAGAGGCCTGGCGTCAATGGAGAATATAGGGATCGGTTTGACCAATACACTCAGATGCATACCTTGAGCCTGAGCAAACTGAGCGTCAACCAGATTAGCCCCGGAACCACTATCAAGAAGAACAGACAATCTCTCCACTCTCGTACCAACTACCACCTCCACTGGTACAAGGAACTGAGAAGAACTGGCGGATGAAATACATACTCCCAGGTTGTCGTCCACCACACAACCTGGGATTAACAGTTTTCTGGCGACTTTTGGCTCAACAAGGCACGGGATGGACATTCTCCAACAAAATGTCCCTCTTTCCCGCAGAAAAAACATCTTCTAGTCCTGCGGCGTACCGCCAATCCCCTCCTACGAAATGATGTCCCTCCCAACTGCATAGGCTCATCCGAACAGACAAGGGGAACCTCAACATAAGGGACTTTAGTGGTAGGTGGAGAAACAACAGGGAGTGGGGTTACCTCACCCCTCTCCCGAAGCCGTCTATCAGTACGGATAGCTAAGGCCATAGCAGCCTCCAGTGATGGGGGAGAATCATACTGAGCCAAAACGTCTTTTAATTTATCAGAAAGCCCATGACAAAACTGGCTCCTAAGAGCTGGGTCATTCCACTGAGTATCTGTGGCCCATCTACGAAACTCAGAAGCAAATTCCTCTGCAGGACGATCTCCCTGCTGTATCTTACGTAATTTTGTCTCAGCAAGAGAGACCCGATCTGGGTCATCATATACCAATCCCAGGGCAGTAAAAAATTGATCTACAGACAGTAGAGCCGGGGATCCCGGAGGAAGGGAAAATGCCCAGGATTGAGGGTCCCCTTGCAGAAGTGAGATAACAATTCCCACTCTCTGCTCATCACTCCCTGATGATCGAGGCCGAAGCCGAAAATACAATTTACATGCCTCCCGGAAGGTGAAAAATTTGTCTCGCCCACCAGTGAACCTGTCCGGGAGAGCTACTTTAGGTTCAACTCTGGTTTGCTCCAGGGGAGACAAAACTTTGGACTTAATGTCCGTCAGCTCCATGGATAATCCCTGCAACTGCAGAGCCAGCTGGGCTACTGGATCCATGGTAACTGGAGATAATTTTTAGGGCCAGTGAAAATGTCACGCTGTCTAATGATATGTATAGAATGTCAGTAAACTATTAATACAGGAACAACACTCTATACAACAACTAGTATAGCAACATCAGCATGTAAGTATAGAATAGATTTACCTGACACGATATCTGCTGAACTCAGGGTTAATCTTGAGGACTTGATGAGCTGAAACAGGAAAGAGGTGGACCGAGATCTAACCTGACCCTAAACTGGGGTCCTAACTAATCCCTCACCTTGGAGGTACTGATAATGGTTCAGAGGTCCAAGTCTCCAACCTAAAGGTACTGCCACACTAAACAATCCCGCTAGCGATCACAATAACGACGCATACTAATGCGATCGCTAGCGGGATTGTTTCTATATCGCTAAGTGCGGCCACATTTAGCGATATAGTTAACGACGCTATCGCCGTTAGCGATCTTCTTAACGACTTTAGCGGTACAAAAGTACCGCTAAATCGCTAAGAAAAGGTGCCACACTAGCGATATATACTTACCCAGCGGGAGCGCCGACGATAAAATAGGGTCCGGAGCGATTCCAGCGACGAGCGAGATCACAGCAGGAAGCTCGTCGCTGGCAGATGCCGCACTGAACAACATCGCTAACGGGATCGCTAAATAGTGACGTTTTTTAGCGATCCCGTTAGCGATATTGTTCAGTGTGGCATACCCTTAACCCTGTCTCCTATCAGACCCTGAACCCTGTAATCAGTCTTAAGAAGGATCCTGACTACCACCAAAGGGACATGGGCTGATCTCAGCCAAATACACAGATTAGACATAAAGACAGACAGGATAACACTCGCTTGCATACACACTCAAACACCAAAGGAACATAAATGGTCTGGGAAATAAACTCTAACCAAGTTGAGCTTAGAACAACTAAGGAGCTCACAACTAAAGTCTATACAGATTCATTCCTATCTGTGGTCTGCATGAAGGTTTCACTGGCAACTCCCCAAGCAGACAACCAGGAATTTAAAGGAAACCAATCAACAAATAATCAATTGCAGCCGGGAGAAACTGCACCCAGTCCCAGCACCGAGCACAGACAGAATTAACTCCCTAGCTGCCAAACACAAAGAAACAGCAGATCAGCTGTGAGAAGTCAAAATGTGCAACCGCGACGATCTTCGTGGCAATGCACACATGACACTTATATCCAGCCAGTCTGTACTTCCTGATTGCCAATCCTCATTGAATGGTTCAGTACTGTTTGTAACCACCAGAGGGAGCTTCTGCTCAGAATTCATTTCTAAAACATTCATAACAATGGGCCCTGCAATATACTATGTGGGCCCTGCTGTTTACTATATGGGCCCTGCTATATACTATGTGGGCCCTGCTGTTTACTATATGGACCCTGCTATATACTGTGTGGGCCCTACTGTTTACTATATGGGCCCTGCTATATACTATGTGGACCCTGCTGTTTACTATATGGACACTGCTATATACTGTGTGGGCCTACTGTTTACTATATGGGCCCTGTTATATACTGGTGGGCCCTGCTGTTTACTATATGGGCCCTGCTATATACTATGTGGGCCCTGTTGTTTACTATATGGGCCCTGCTATATACTATGTGGGCCCTGCTGTTTACTATATGGACCCTGCTATATACTGTGTGGGCCCTGCTGTTTACTATATGGGCCCTGCTGTATACTATGTGGGCCCTGCTGTATACTATGTGGGTCCTGCTGTTTACTATATGGGCCTTGCTATATACTATGTGGGCCCTGCTGTTTACTTTATGGGCCCTGCTATATACTATGTGGGCCCTGCTGTTTACTATATGGGCCCTGCTATATACTGTGTGGGCCCTACTGTATACTATGTGGGCCCTGCTGTATACTATGTGGGCCCTGCTATATACTATGTGGGCCCTGCTGTATACTATGTGGGTAGTGCTATATACTATGTGGGCCCTGCTGTATACTATGTGGGCCGCACGATATACTATGTGGGTAGTTGTTGTGAATGTTTTAGAAATGAATTCTGAGCAGAAGCTCCCTCTGGTGGTTACAAACAGTACTGAACCATTCAATGAGGATTGGCAATCAGGAATCACAGACTGGTCTTATATAAGGGAGGTTCCCTCCCATCATGGTTGCCGGTGATCAATTGTTCTTGTCTCAACGTTGTTTCCTGGTTCACTTGGAAGCTTGCTGAGTCTTGCCTCTTCTCCTGCTCTCAGATAAGATATTTTCTGTTTTTTGTTTTTGTGCTTACCATTTGCATATTTCTCTGCATTTCTGTGAAGTTAGCCAGGTCCCCTCCCCGGGGGGCTTGGGCTCCTCTCAGTTCCTCTGGAGCCACTGTTTTTTGTTCATTTGCCTTTTCCAGTTTTTTCAGTGGCTGCGGCTTAGCTTTGTTACACCAGAGAACTAATTTAGGTGGTAGAGGTCGTGTGATCTCAGGTGTTTTTGCAATTGGTAGCGTTGGCTTTTTTTAGGGTTTTTTTGGATTGCAGTAAGTATCCTTCCTATCCTTTTTCTGTCTAGGCAGATTGGGCCCCAACGTTTGTTCATACTATTTTCTGTCTGTGTCTGTATTTCCTCTTGTCTAACCGCCATTACATGTTTGGGGGCTTCCTATGTTCTTTGGGGATCTGCTCAGGGCAGATAGCTTTCCTCTTTCTATCTTTAGGTGTAGTTAACCTCTTAGGCTGTGACGAGGCGTCTAGGACCAACGTAGGAACGCTCCACGGCTGCCTTTAGTTGTGGTAGTTAGTCAGGGTACTGCAATCCAGTAGATTCCAACCTCTCTGGTGTATTGCCGTTTTTGCCTGCTCTCCTCAGCTGCCAAAACATAACAGTATCACCGGCCCAACTGAAAATTATATGGTACTCACAGAAGGGAAAAGAGATTTTTTTTTTTCGGTTTGTTGCATTTTTTCCCTCTTTTTCTCTGGGTGCTGAGGAGGATTTTTTTTCTCTCTCAATGGAGTTTGCACAGTTGTCTGGCCGTGTGGATCAGCTTGCCACTGAGGTTCGGAGTATTTGTTTTTGGGGGATCGAGCTAAATTTCTGAATTTCAAAAATAACTGTAAGTTGTTTTTTTGCCTTAAAACCTAAGTCCTCAGGGAACGCAGCACAGCAGGTTCAAATTGTCATCTCTCTCCTGCGCGGCGTTTCTCAGGATTGGGATTTTTCCCTGACACCTGGGGACCCTGTTTTGAGTAATGTTGATGCATTTTTTCTGGCTCTGGGGTTATTGTACGATGAACCTAATGTCACTGATCAAGCTGAAAAAACCTTGTTGGCATTAAATCAGGGGCTTGAGGACGCTGAGTTGTACTGTCAGAAATTCCGAAAGTGGGCAGTCCTGACCAAATGGAATGACGATGCGTTGGCAGCCCTTTTTTGGAAGGGTCTGTCAGAGAATGTAAAAGATGTTATGGTGGGTTTCCCTGCTCCCTCTGGTCTCAATGATTCTGTCATTAGCGATTCAAATTGACAGACTTTTGCGTGAGCGTAGAAGTATGCGTGGAATAGTGTTGCCTTGTGAACCAGCTTCTGAACCCATGCAGTGTGACAGAGTGGCTTCTGGGGCACAGCGTCATGAGTTTCGAAAATGCAATGGGTTATGTTTCTACTGTGGTGATGCCTCTCATGCTATTTCAGTCTGCCCTAAGCGGGGAAGACGTTTTGCACGCTCAATTGTCTTCGGTAGTGTTCAGACTAAATTTCTGTTGACTGTTACCCTGATTTGCTCCCTGTCCACATTTTCTGCTCAGGCTTTTGTTGATTCGGGAGCAGCTATTAACCTGATGGATTTTGATTTTGCTAAACGTTGTGGGTTTCCCTTGATACCCCTACGGAAGTCTATTCCCCTACTGGGGATTGATTCTATCCCTTTGGCTGAGAATAAACCCCAGTTCTCTACTCAGGTGATAATGAGGGTTGAACCTGATCATCAGGAGAGTTGCAAATTTTTGGTGCTGTATAATCTGCATGACATTATTGTACTGGGTTTCCCTTGGTTACAGTCTCATAATCCTGTTTTGGATTGGAAATCTGTGTCTGTAACCAGTTGGGGCTGCCAATGTGTTAATGCCAACACTCCTGTTTTTTTCTGCCTCTCCCCAGGCTCAGGATGTTCCTGACTTTTTGACTGATTTTTCTGATGTGTTTAGCGAAAGTAAATCTGCATCCTTGCCCCCCATAGGAGCTATGACTGCGCTATTGAATTAGTGCCTGGTAGTAAATTTCCTAAAGGTCGCCTTTTTAACTTGTCTGTACCTGAACATGACGCTATGCGGTCTTATATCAAGGAGTCATTGGAGAAGGGTCATATCAGACCATCCTCTTCACCCTTGGGTGCCGGTTTTTTCTTTGTGGCCAAAAAGGATGGTTCATTAAGGCCGTGTATTGATTATCGTCTCTTGAACAATATCTGTTATGTTACGGTAGCTGAGGAGTGCAGGTAAAAAAGGAAATACACCAGAGCAGTTGGAATCTATGAGATTGCAGTACCCTGACTAACCACCGCAACTAGAGGCAGCCGTGGAGCGTTCCTACGATGGTCCTAGACGCCTCGTCACAGCCTGAGAAACTAACTACACCTAAAGATAGAAATAGGAAAGCTATCTGCCCCTGAGCAGAACCCCAAAGATAATAGAAAGCCCCCAAACATGTAATGGCGGTTAGACAAGAGGAAACACTGACACAGAAAGAAAATAGTATGAGCAAACGCTGGGGCCCAAACTATCTAAATAGAAAAGGACAGGAAGGGTACTTACTGCAATCCAGAAAACCCTGAAAAACACCAACTCTACTAATTTCAAAATCACCTGAGATCACACGACCTCTACCACCTAAATTAGTTCTCTGGTGCAACAAAAACAGCAGACACTGAAAAAACTGCAAAAAGCAAAAGTACAAAACACAGTGGCTGGACCAAACTGAGAGGGCAAAAGCCCCGGAGGGGACCCAGAAGGCCCCCACAGAAGTGCAGGACAAAATGCAAAAATATAGCAAAAACACAAAATAAGAAATTGTCTTATCTGATAGCAGGAGATGCAGACACGACACAGCAGACTACAAGGGAAACTGGAAAGAAGGATTCAGACCAGAACAATTGATCACCGGCAACCCTGATGGGAAAATGATTCCCTTAAATAAGACCAATCAGTAACACCTGATTCCCAATCCTCACTAGTACCGCTTGTAACCACCAGAGGGAGCCTCTGCTCAGAACTCATCTCAAACCCATTCACAACAGTACCCCCCCCTTGAGGAGGGGTCACCGAACCCTCATTTGAGCAACCAGGTCGGTCAGGATGAGTTCTATGATACGCACGGATAAGTCTCCTAGCATGGATGTCCGAAGCAAACACCCAAGAATTATCTTCCTGACCATAACCTCTCCATTTAACCAAATACTGGAGTCTTCGTCTAGAAAAACGAGAATCCAATATTTTCTCAACCACATACTCCAGATTGCCCTCAACCAAAACAGGGTCAGGAGGCACAGCAGCAGGAACCACTGGCTCAACAAACCTCTTCAACAAGGACTTGTGGAACACGTTATGGATCTTAAATGTCCCTGGAAGAAGCAAACGAAAAGAAACAGGATTAATAATCTCCATGATCTTATAAGGTCCAATGAACCTAGGCTTAAATTTAGGAGATGCTACTCTCATAGGAATATTCTTTGAGGACAACCAGACCAAGTCCCCCACTTTAAACCGAGGACCATCAGTCCTATGCCGGTCAGCAAACCGCTGGGCCTTCTCCTGAGAGAGGGACAACCTCTCCACTACCTGGTCCCAAATCTGCTGCATACGCTCAACAACAGAGTCAACACCTGGACAGACAGAAGCCTCCGTCTGTCCCGAAGAAAATCGAGGGTGAAACCCAGAATTACAGAAAAACGGAGACATCAAAGTGGCAGAGCTAGCCCTATTATTAAGAGCAAACTCAGCCAAAGGCAAAAAAGAGACCCAGTCATCCTGATCAGCAGACACAAAGCATCTTAGATAAGTCTCCAATGTCTGGTTTGTTCTCTCAGTTTGACCATTGGTCTGAGGATGAAATGCCGAGGAGAAAGACAATTGAACACCTAGTTTAGAACAAAAAGTCCTCCAAAATCTGGAAACAAACTGGACTCCTCTGTCAGACACAATGTTCTCAGGAATGCCGTGTAAACGAACCACGTGCTGAAGGAACAACGGCACCAATTCAGAGGAGGAAGGCAACTTAGGTAATGGCACAAGATGTATCATTTTGGAAAACCTATCACAAATTACCCAGATGGTGGTCATTCTCTGAGAAACAGGAAGATCGGAAATGAAATCCATAGAGATATGGGTCCATGGTCTCTTGGGCACAGGCAATGGCATCAACAAACCACTAGAGCGAGAGCAAGGCTTGGAGCGAGAGCAAGTCCCGCAGGACTGCACAAATTCCCTGACATCGCGAGACAAGGTAGGCCACCAAAAGGACCGACTAACCAAGTCTCTGGTACCAAAAATTCCGGGATGCCCAGCCAATGCGGAACAATGAATCTCAGACATCACACTCTTTTTCCATTGGTCCGGGACAAACAATTTTCCAACAGGGCAGCGCTCGGGCCTATCCTCCTGACACCCCTCCAGAGCAAGTCTCAAATTAGGCGAGATGGCGGAAAGAACTACACCCTCCTTCAAAATAACAGAGGGATCAGATAGCTCAGGAGAGTCCGCAAGGAAACTCCTCGAGAGGGCATCCGCCTTAACATTCTTAGTGCCAGGAAGAAAGGAAACCACAAAATTAAAACGTGTGAAAAACAAGGCCCACCTGGCCTGTCTAGGATTGAGTCGCTTGGCAGATTCCAGATAGACCAGATTCTTATGGTCCGTAAGGACCACCACCTGATGTTTGGCTCCCTCCAGCCAATGTCTCCACTCTTCAAAAGCCCACTTCATGGCCAATAACTCCCGATTACCCACGTCATAATTACGTTCAGTAGGAGAAAATTTTCGAGAGAAAAAGGCACAAGGGTTACTTTTAGAGGTCTCTGGATCTTTTTGGGACAAAACGGCACCTGCCCCAATTTCAGAGGCATCAACCTCCACCTGAAATGGCAGAGAAACATCAGGCTGCCGTAGAACAGGAGCAGAAGTGAATCTCTGCTTAAGTTCCTGAAACGCAGAGACTGCCTCAGGAGGCCAATTCACCACATCAGAACCCTTTCTGGTCAAATCAGTTAATGGTTTAACAATAACAGAGAAATTACCAATAAATTTACGATAAAAATTGGCAAAACCCAAAAATCTCTGAAGAGCCTTTAATGAAGTAGGTTGGACCCAATCACAGATGGCCTGAACCTTGACCGGGTCCATTTCAATAACAGATGGGGACAAAATGAATCCCAGAAATGAGATCTTCTGTACGCCAAAAAGACACTTTGATCCCTTCACATACAGAGCATTCTCTCTCAAAATCTGGAATACAGTTCGAACATGTTTCACATGAGAGTCCCAGTCATTAGAAAAAATCAAGATATCATCCAAATAAACAATCAGAAACTTGTCCACAAAATCCCTGAAAATGTCATTCATGAAGGACTGGAAGACGGAAGGAGCATTAGTGAGCCCAAAGGGCATCACAAGGTACTCAAAATGCCCTTCAGGGGTGTTAAATGCCGTCTTCCATTCATCCCCGTGCTTAATGCGAATAAGGTTATACGCCCCCCTGAGGTCAAGCTTGGTAAACCAAGTAGCGTTTTTCACCCTGGAAAACAGGTCAGAAATCAAGGGTAACGGGTATTGATATTTCACAGTAATATTGTTCAAGAGACGATAATCAATACACGGCCTTAATGAACCATCTTTTTTGGCCACAAAGAAAAAACCGGCACCTAAGGGTGAAGAGGATGGTCTGATATGACCCTTCTCCAATGATTCCTTGATATAAGACCGCATAGCGTCATGTTCAGGTACAGACAAGTTAAAAAGGCGACCCTTAGGGAATTTACTACCTGGCACTAATTCAATAGCGCAGTCATAGCTCCTATGGGGAGGTAAGGATGCAGATTTACTTTCTCTAAACACATCAGAAAAATCAAACAAAAAGTCAGGAACATCCTCAGCCTGGGGGGAGGCAGAAAAAACAGGAGTGTTGGTATTAACACATTGGCAGCCCCAACTGGTTACAGACACAGATTTCCAATCCAAAACAGGATTATGAGACTGTAACCAAGGGAAACCCAGCACGATAATGTCATGCAGATTATATAGAACCAAAAATTTGCAGCACTCCTGGTGATCAGGTTCAACCCTCATTATCACCTGAGTAGAAAACTGGGGTTTATTCTCAGCCAAAGGGGTAGAATCGATCCCCAGTAGGGAATAGACTTCTGTAGGGGTATCAAGGGAAGTCCACAACGTTTAGCAAAATCATAATCCATCAGGTTAATAGCTGCTCCAGAATCAACGAAAGCCTGAGCAGAAAATGAGGACAGAGAGCATATCAGAGTGACAGTTAATTAAAACTTAGTCTGAACACTACCCAAGACAACTGAGCGTGCAAAACGTCTTCCCCGCTTAGGGCAGACTGAAATAGCATGAGAGGCATCACCACAGCAGAAACACAACCCATTGCGCTCTCGAAACTCATGACGCTGTGCCCCAGACACCACTCCATCACACTGCATGGGCTCAGCAGCTGGCTCACAAGGCAACACCACTCCACGCATACTTCTCCGCTCACGCAAACGTCTGTCAATTTGAATCGCTAATGACATAGAATCATTGAGACCAGAGGGGACAGGGAATCCCACCATAACATCCTTTACATTATCCGACAGACCCTTCCGGAAAAGGGCCGCCAAAGCGTCGTCATTCCATTTGGTCAGGACTGCCCACCTACGGAATCTCTGACAGTATAACTCAGCGTCATCAAGCCCCTGATTTAATGCCAACAAGGCTTTTTCAGCTTGATCAGTGACATTAGGCTCATCGTACAATAACCCCAAAGCCTGAAAAAATGCATCAACATCACTCAAAACAGGATCCCCAGGTGTGAGGGAAAAAGCCCAATCCTGAGGATCGCCGCGCAGGAGACAGATGATAATTTGAACCTGCTGCGCTGCGTTTCCTGAGGACTTAGATTTTAAGGCAAGAAACAATTTACAATTATTTTTGAAATTCTGAAACTTAGCTCGATCCCCTGAAAACAAATCTGGCATGGGGATCCTAGGTTCCACAACAGGCAACCTAGCAAGATATGCAGCAATACTCCGAACCTCAGTGGCAAGCTGATCCACACGGCCAGACAACTGTGCAAACTCCTTTGGTAGAAAAGATCCTCCCCAGCACCCAGAGATACAGAGGGAAAAAAAAAAAAAAAATGCAACAAACAGAAAAATATCTCTGACAACTTTTCTTCCTTCAAAATATTTTTTCCCTTCTGTGAGTACCATACAATTTTTATGGGCCGGTGATACTGTTATGTTACGGTAGCTGAGGAGTGCAGGTAAAAAAGGAAATACACCAGAGCAGTTGGAATCTATGAGATTGCAGTACCTGACTAACCACCGCAACTAGAGGCAGCCGTGGAGCGTTCCTACGATGGTCCTAGACGCCTCGTCACAGCCTGAGAAACTAACTACACCTAAAGATAGAAATAGGAAAGCTATCTGCCCCGGAGCAGAAACCCCAAAGATAATAGAAAGCCCCCAAACATGTAATGGCGGTTAGACAAGAGGAAACACTGACACAGAAAGAAAATAGTATGAGCAAACGCTGGGGCCCAAACTATCTAAATAGAAAAGGACAGGAAGGGTACTTACTGCAATCCCAGAAAACCCTGAAAAACACCAACTCTACTAATTTCAAAATCACCTGAGATCAC
>JARQOD010007081.1:0-40362 GCA_033576555.1 Oophaga sylvatica | reverse complement strand
GAGACAGTTGGATGGAAAGAAGAGTTAGCAGCAGAAACTTCAGTCGCCTGTCCAAGGACAGTGAAGTTCAGTCGATGTGTTCCTGAACTAGGAGAATACTGAGAATCTGTCAGCGAGCTCCAAGGAAGAAGTAAGAAAGGATTGACTTGTACTACCATAGGAAGTGTGCAGTGCCTATGTTAAGAGTGGAAAGCAGGGCGAAGGGCACAGTGGAGAAGACAGAGCAGTGCCTTAGGTAGTGAATTACCTGCACTAATTATCCGGTCACTGGGGACCGAGGAGTTGCTATTGATTCAGGCATAGTAACGAGAAAACCAGAGTCTCGCTGGACTATAAGTCGCAGGAGCAAGCCCTTAGTGTCGGTACGTAACCGGAGTCAGGGGAACAAGGACTTTGAGTTAAGCGCTTGACAAAAAGTAAGGACTTAGTTTCACCATTTAGAAGGCTCCATCACAAAGCCGGCCGGGCAGTACAGCTATAGAGTTAGCTGGAGTATTCGGAGTTAACTACGCTTTATGCAAGTTGGACTCTTCTACAATCTGGAAGTTACGGAGGCCTCTAACCTGCTCAGCTGTTACCCAGCGTGCATTCTCCACCCCGACCAGCTCCCCGGGACCTGCCTAAACATCTGACAAGTAAAAGGTATGGAAAGACGCTGGATGGTGTGAGACTGATTCATTTAACTGCACCCTACATCATTATAACCATAGACTTTGAGGGACCAGTCCCACCTGTGGGGGACCCAACACCTAGCTGCTATAACATCCCCTCAGAGTTCTATTCAGCAGCGCTGGTCTTAGTGACTAGACAACTACAGGTGGCGTCACGAACTGTTATCTACCAAATCCCCTGTAAATAATTCCCCCATCATCGCCCTGACCGCCAGGGCCACAGACCGAGCCACCGCTACCAGTGACAACCCCCATAGACTTCCATGGGCTCGGCTCTGAGTACCCCATAGCCCTGGTAATCCACAATTGTGGTGGCGGGTCAGCACAGGGACACTGTGGATATCACTGTTATTATGGGGACACTGTGGATATCACTGTTATTATGGGGACACTGTGGATATCACTGTTATTATGGGGACACTGTGGATATCACTGTTATTATGGGGACACTGTGGAAATAACTGTTATTATGGGGGCACTGTGGATATCTCTGTTATTATGGGGGGCACTGTGGATATCACTGTTATGGGGAGCACTGTGGATATCACTGTTATTATGGGGACACTGTGGATATCACTGTTATTATGGGGGCACTGTGGATATCACTGTTATTATGGGGACACTGTGGATATCACTGTTATTATGGGGAGCACTGTGGATATCACTGTTATTATGGGGAAACTGTGGAAATCACTGTTATTATGGGGGGCACTGTGGATATCACTATTATTATGGGGACACTGTGGATATCACTGTTAATATGGGAGCACTGTGGATATTGCTGTTATTATGGGGGCACTGTGGATATCACTTATTATGGGGAGCACTGTGGAAATCACTGTTATTATGGGGGCACTATGGATATCGCTATTATTATGGGGACACTGTGGATATCACTGTTATTATGGGGCACTGTGGATATCACTGTTATTATGGGGGCACTGTGAATATCACTGTTATTATGGGGACACTGTGGATATCACTGTTATTATGGGGAGCACTGTGGATATCACTGTTATTATGGAGACCCTGTGGATATCTCTGTTATTATGGGGGCACTGTGGATATCACTGTTATTATGAGAACACTGTGGATATCACTTTTATAATGGGGACACTGTGGATATCACTGTTATTATGGGGACACTGTGGATATCACTGTTATTTTGGGACACTGTGGATATCACTGTTATTATGGGGCACTATGGATATCACTGTTATTATGGGGACACTGTGGATATCACTGTTATTTTGGGGACACTGTGGATATCACTGTTATTATGGTGCACTGTGGATATCACTGTTATTATGGGGGCACTGTGGATAACACTGTTATTATGGGGACACTGTGGATATCACTGTTATTATGGGGACACTGGGGATATCACTGTTATTATGGGGGCGCTGTGGATATCACTTTTATTATGGCGACACTGTGGAAATCACTGTTATTATGGGGGGCACTGTGGATATCACTTATTATGGGGACACTGTGGATATCACTGTTAATATGGGAGCACTGTGGATATCGCTGTTATTATGGGGCACTGTGGATATCACTTATTATGGGGAGCACTGTGGAAATCACTGTTATTATGGGGGCACTGTGGATATCGCTATTATTATGGGGACACTGTGGATATCACTGTTATTATGGGAGCACTATGGATATCACTGTTATTATGGGAGCACTGTGGATATCATTGTTATTATGGGGCACTGTGGATAACACTGTTATTATGGGGACACTGTGGATATCACTGTTATTATGGGGACACTGTGGATAAATATCACTGTTATTATGGGGCACTGTGGATATCGCTATTATTATGGGGACACTGTGGATATCACTGTTATTATGGGAGCACTGTGGATATCACTGTTATTATGGGAGCACTGTGGATATCATTGTTATTATGGGGCACTGTGGATATCACTGGTATTATGAGGCACTGTGAATATCACTGTTATTATGGGGACACTGTGGATATCACTGTTATTATGGGGGGCACTGTGGATATCACTGTTATTATGGGGAGCACTGTGGATATCACTGTTATTATGGAGACACTGTGGATATCTCTGTTATTATGGGGGCACTGTGGATATCACTGTTATTATGAGGACACTGTGGATATCACTTTTATAATGGGGACACTGTGGATATCACTGTTATTATGGGGGACACTGTGGATATCACTGTTATTTTGGGGACACTGTGGATATCACTGTTATTATGGGAGCACTGTGGATATCACTGTTATTATGGGACACTGTGGATATCACTGTTATTATGAGGCACTGTGAATATCACTGTTATTATGGGGAGCACTGTGGATATCACTGTTATTATGGATACACTGTGGATATCTCTGTTATTATGGGGGCACTGTGGATATCACTGTTATTATGAGGACACTGTGGATATCACTTTTATAATGGGGACACTGTGGATATCACTGTTATTATGGGGGACACTGTGGATATCACTGTTATTTTGGGGAAACTGCGGATATCACTGTTATTATGGGGCACTATGGATATCACTGTTATTATGGGGACACTGTGGATATCACTGTTATTATGGGAGCACTGTGGATATCACTGTTATTATGGGGACACTGTGGATATCACTGTTATTATGGGGACACTGGGGATATCACTGTTATTATGGGGAGCACTGTGGATATCACTGTATATTATGGGGAGCACTGTGGATATCACTGTTATTATGGGGAGCACTGTGGATATCACTGTTATTATGGGAGACTGTGGATATCACTGTTATTGTGGGGCACTGTGGATATCACTGTTATTATGGGGCACTGTGGATATCGCTGTTATTATCGGGAGCACTGTGGATATCACTGTTATTATGAGGACACTGTGGATATCACTTTTATAATGGGGACACTGTGGATATCACTGTTATTATGGGGGACACTGTGGATATCACTGTTATTTTGGGGACACTGTGGATATCACTGTTATTATGGGAGCACTGTGGATATCACTGTTATTATGGGACACTGTGGATATCACTGTTATTATGAGGCACTGTGAATATCACTGTTATTATGGGGACACTGTGGATATCACTGTTATTATGGGGAGCACTGTGGATATCACTGTTATTATGGATACACTGTGGATATCACTGTTATTATGGGGAGCACTGTGGATATCACTGTTATTATGAGGAACACTGTGGATATCACTGTTATTATGGGGGCACTGTGGATATCACTGTTATTATGGGGGCACTGTGGATATCACTGTTATTATGGGGACACTGTGGGTATCGCTGTTATTATGGGGGCACTGTTGATATTACTGTTATTATGAGGACACTCAGGATATCACTGTTATTATGGGGCACTGTAGATATCACTGTAATTATGGGGGCACTGTGGATTTCACTGTTATTATGGGGAGCACTGTGGATATTACTGTTATTATTGGGACACTCAGGATATCACTGTTATTATGGGGACACTGTTATCACTGTATCACTGTTATTATGGGGACACTGTGGGTATCACTGTTATTATGGGGACACTGTGGAAATCACTGTTATTATGGGGGCACTGTGAATATCACTGTTATTATGTGGACAGTGTGGATATCACTGTTATTATGGGGACACTGGATATCACTGTTATTATGGGGACACTGTGGATATCACTGTTATGATGGGACACTGTGGATATCACTGTTATTATGGGGGGCACTGTGGATATCACTGTTATTATGGGTACACTGTGGATATCACTGTTATTATGGGGCACTGTGAATATCACTGTTATTATGGGGAGCACTGTGGATATCACTGTTATTATGGTGACACTGTGGATATCACTGCTATTATGGGGCACTGTGGATATCGCTGTTATTATGGGGAGCACTGTGGATATCACTGTTATTATGGGGAACTTTGTGGATATCACTGTTTTTATGGGACACTGTGGATATCACTGTTATTGTGGGGGCACTGTGGATATCACTGTTATTATGGGGAGCACTGTGGATATCACTGTTATTATGGGGAGCACTGTGGATATCACTGTAATTATGGGGAGCACTGTGGATATCACTGTTATTATGGGGAGCACTGTGGATATCACTGTTATTATGAGGAGCACTGGATATCACTGTTATTATGGGGCACTGTGGATATCACTGTTATTATGGGGAGCACTGTTGATATTACTGTTATTATGTGGACACTCAGGATATCACTGTTATTATGGGGAGCACTGTGGATATCACTGTTATTATGGGGGCAATGTGGATATCACTGTTATGGGGAGCACTGTTGATATTACTGTTATTATGGGGAGCACTGTGGATATCACTGTTATTATTTGGGCACTGTGGATATCACTGTTATTATGGGGGTACTGTGGATATCACTGTTATTATGGGGGCACTGTGGATATCACTGTTATTATAGGGACACTGTGGATTTCACTGTTATTATGGGGGCACTGTGGATATCACTGTTATTATGGGGACACTGTGGATATCGCTGTTATTATGGGAAGCACTGTGGATATCGCTGTTATTATGGGAAGCACTGTGGATATCGCTGTTATTATGGGGACACTGTGGATATCATTGTTATTATGGGGAGCACTGTGGATATCACTGTTATTGTGGGGGCACTGTGGATATCACTGTTATTATGGGGGCACTGTGTATATCACTGTTATTATGGGGGCACTGTGGATATCACTGTTATTATGGGGACACTGGATATCACTGTTATTATGGGGACACTGTGGATATCGCTGTTATTATGGGGAGCACTGTGGATATCACTGTTATTATGGGGGTACTGTGGATATCACTGTTATTATGGGGACACTGTGGATATCACTGTTATTATGGGGGGCACTGTGGATATCACTGTTATTATGGGGGCACTGTGGATATCACTGTTATTATGGGGGCACTGTGGATATCGCTGTTAGTATGGGGGCACTGTGGATATCACTGGTATTATGGGGAGCACTGTGGATATCACTGTTATTATGGGGACACTGTGGATATCACTGTTATTATGGGGAGCACTGTGGAAATCACTGTTATTATGGGGGCACTGTGGATATCACTGTTATTATGGGGACACTGTGGATATCGCTGTTATTATGGGGACACTTTGGATATCACTGTTATTATGGGGGCACTGTGGATATCACTGTTATTATGGGGACACTGTGGATATCACTGTTATTATGGGGAAACTGTGTGGATATCACTGTTATTATGGGGACACTGTGGATATCACTGTTATTATGGGGACACTGTGGATATCACTGTTATTATGGGGACACTGTGGATATCACTGTTATTATGGGGAAACTGTGGATATCACTGTTATTATGGGGAGCACTGTGGATATCACTGTTATTATGGGAGCTCTGTGCATATCACTTATTATAGGGCACTGTGAATATCAATTTTGTCTGACTTGCCTTTTGGGGTCCTGTCGTTCACATTTTGGGGTCTGTTTCTCTCCCAGTATTGGGAGCAGGGTCGGCGTCAGCACCCGGCATACCCGGGCAAGTACCGGGGCCCTGAGCAGGCGGGGGGGCCCACTCGCCGTCGGGCATCCTGGCGCCTGTTAGCGGATGAGAGCGGTACCAGCGCCACCACTGGGCCCCCCCCGCTTGCTCAGAGCCCCGACAGCAGCCGGCGCAATACTTACCTCTCCCCGTGCCTCTGCTGCCGCAGCTTTGGGCTCCAGGGGGCGCCTGCAGGGCGCCTGCGCTTCCTCTCACAGCAGCGCCGCTGAATGACGTCATCATTCAGCGGCCGGCTGTGGCAGAGAGAGCGCGGACGCCGGACAGGTGAGATGTATGTGTCTGTGTGTATGTAGTGCGGTGCTTTGTGTGTGTGTGTGTGTATGTGAGCGAGTGCTGCGGTGCTGTCTGTGTGTGGTGCTGTATGTGTGATGGTCATGGGGGAGGCAGTGATGGTGGTGAGGAGGCAATGATGATGATGATGGGGAGACAGGCAATGATGATGATGATGATGGGGAGACAGGCAATGATGATGATGATGATGGGGAGGCAGGCAATGATGATGATGATGATGGGGAGGCAATGATGATGATGATGATGGGGAGGCAATGATGATGATAGTGGGGAGTCTTTCCACAGCGCCCTCTCCTGAGCCGTAACAGTGCAGAACGCAGCACAGTGTAGAGGAGAGCTCCATATTTTGTATGGAGCATTATATTGGGTCCAGTATTCTGTATGGAGCATTATATGGGGACCAGTATCCTGTATGGAGCATTATATGTGGTCCAGTATTCTGTATGGAGCATTATATGGAGGATGGCGGGGTGACATCCTGCATGGGGTATTATATGGGTGATGAGGGGGAGACTATGTGGTGCCCATAATATTGTATGGAGGACTGTGCTGTCCAGTCTGTACTGTGCGCTGTGAGGATTTGGCGGTTTGAGCTATTGTACAATTTACAATAGAAGAGAAGTGTTTGGCGTTGTGCTGTACCCATATTTCTCTGCTGTATCTGTGCATCATGAATCGTGGTCTGTGTTAAAGGGGCCCACTGAGACTCTTTCGCCCGGGGCCCATAAAAACCTGGAGCCGGCCCTGATTGGGAGGCTGATTCATTTTGGGGTTAATGATTGCATTGTAATGATCGGTGTGTCGTGTGCTCCCTCTTGTGGCCACTATGAGAAGAGAATCTGGAGGATCTTGCATTTTATGTAATGGATTTGATTCATATTGGGATATTTAGCACTAATCATAAGCATTAGTATGGCGGTTCATTACTGGCTCCTTTGTGCGTGGTGACTGGTCTGACAGCGTCATGTACAGGGCAGGAGGAGCGGAGTGCAGGAACACACACAGTCCTAGACTGGCAGCTTGCCAAGGCATATGCCCAGTTAGCCGGCGGATCTGAGCTGCAAAGTGGGCTGCCGGTCTTAAAACTTTTGAATAAAGCCACTATGTGCACGCGCAATCCATGGAGGGGGTGATTGTTTGGTATACTAGTGCACAAAAGATAATAGTCTGTATGCGGCATTTTTTCAGGGTACAGTTGGGCCCAGATGGCTCTGTAAACTGTGGTCTCTGTTCACACAGGATGCATTTTGGTTAGCCCTGGGCAGCCCTCCTGATCTAAGAGTATGGGTGTCATTAATAGGCTGTAAGCCAGATGCTCTGCACTACCTGTGTGAATAACGCCGCATACAGACTATTATCTTTTGTTCACTAATATACCAAACAATCACCCCCTCCATGGATTGGTAGGTTGTGAGTGATTGTTTCATCAGTATTGCTGCACCTGTGTTGCTGCCATCTTTAATCGGGTCCACTGCACCCTGATAGTGCATTTGTTTGAAGGCCTGGGCAGGTGAGCATCTATGCCTTTTTTCTGCTGTGATCTTTCTTAGTCCTGTGCCCTTAGCAGAGAAACACCCCCAAAACATCATGTTTCCACCTCCATGCTTGTGTCAGGAACACCTCACTATACTTGCTCACTGAGCCAGTGCGTGTGTCCTGAGTGAACAAACTGTGCCCAAAGATACCTGTGGAGCCGAGCAGCAGCAGGGAAGACGTGTGCTTCAGAGGACCAGGACCTGAATCATGTGACTGCCAAGGGGCGGAGCCGGCCACAGGTCTCTCAGAGGAGGCAGTAGCAGATAGAGAATGCTTCAGGCCAGAGGACCTGAAGCACGTGACTGCTAGTGGGCGTGGCCTAAGCTCCAGAGAGCTATGAGGTGAAGGAAAACTCCTAGAAGGGTAACTACGGGACACAGTTACCAAGGGGCATATACAGAACGGATAATCAGGACGTAGCCAAGGGGTCATACACATAGAGGGCGACGAAGTACAAGAGGAGCAGGCAGAGCGGAGTCAGAACATAGCCAAGGGTCGTACACGTAGAGAGCGACCAAGTACAAGAAGAGCAGGCAGAGTGTAATCAGAGAATAGCCAAAGGGTCGGACACAGAGAGAGCGGCGAAGTACAAGAGGAGCAGGCAGAGCGGAGTCAGAACGTAGCCAAGGGTCATACACGTAGAGTTCACCAGAGTACAAAAGGGACAGGCAAAACTCGAAACAGGGACACAGCCAAATCAGAATCAGACAGACAGAACGTAGCACAGGCACAAAGCACTGGCACAAGCACAACAGGGTCAAACACACTCGGCCAAGGGTCAGAGTATAAGCGACAGAGGATGGCCCCACAATGAGGCTATAAAAAGCCTCCAGAATCCCAGAGTGAGGCCATCCCAGTTAACCCTAAAACCACCTAATCCCAGAAACTCAGCAGACCATGACAGCTTGACAGTGGGGACGGTGATCTTTTGGGTCATAGGCAGCATTTCTCTTCCTCCAAACACGGCGAGTTGAGTTAATGCCAAAGAGCTCAGTTTTTGTCTCCTCTGACCACAGCACCTTCTTCCAATCACTCACAGAATCATCCAGGTGTCATTGGGAAACTTCAGACGGGCTGCACATGGCCTTCCTGAGCAGGGGACCTTGTGGGCACTGCAGGATTGTAAACCTTTACGGCGTAATGTGTTCCCAATGGTTTTCTTGGTGACTGTGGTCCCAGCTGCCTTGAGATCATTAACAAGTTCCCCCGTGTAGTTTTACGCTGATCTCTCACCTTCCTCATGATCAAGGATAGCAGAAGAGGTGAGATTATGTATGGTGCCCTAGATCGATATCGATTTACAGTCATTTTGTATTTCTTCTATTTTCTTACTATTGCACCAACAGTTGTCTCCTTCTCACCCAGCGTCTTACTTATGGTTTTGTAGCCCATTCCAGCATTGTGCAGGTCTATGATCTTGTCCCTGACATCCTTAGAAAGCTCTTTGGTCTTGCCCATGTTGTAGAGGTTAGAGTCTGACTGAGTAATTGAGTCTGTGATCAGGAGTCTTTTATAAAAGTGACTATGTAAGACAGCTAGAGAGCCCGCCAGGGCTGTGGGGAAACTCGGTACCGGGCCGCTTCTAAAAGGGGCAGTGACCCGGTCTGTTGCCCTGGGCATCCAATACAAGGGGTATTTACAAGGGAATAGAGTTCATAGTAAAGTGTTCGTGATGCCACCTGTGGTACTCGGCAATAAAAGATGTTAGGCGACGCTGCAGATTCAGTCCTCTGGGACAGTTGTTGATGCAGCAGAGTTGGTGCAGCCCTCCACAGGCAGGGTTATGTCCCAGGGAAGGTGTAGTGTGTTCAAGATAGTAATGATGTAGCATTTGGCAAGGGATGTAGAAGTGCTGAGTGAGTGTTGCAGGAAGAACTTGAGAGAACACAGTCAGATGCAGTTTCCAAAGCTTTACTCACAGTTCTGCAGGTAAAATGTCCAGGGCACTGGGTACAGATGGTGCTGGAGTTCCAATTGCCTGGAAACAATTTGGGTTCCATCTTGCCAGGAGGATTTAGAGGCTTTCCTGCTGCACTCTTTGTTCCTGGCCTCTGCTGCTTATAGCAAAGCTGCAGCCCTCTTCTCTGCATTTTTTTCCCAACCTGTATAGCAGGCAGAGTGAGCCTATCAAGGGTCCCATCTCTTCTCACTGGCAACCCTGACTCTTGTGTTACTGCTTATATATCAAAAAGCTGACTGGCACATCCAAAAATAGACCCAATGTGAACAGATGCTAAACCTAGTGTCACCAACTCACGCACATTCAGGACCTGGAAAACGAGAAGAGCCTTAACGTGGCTTCCAGGTACACATAAATTGGCCATTTTATGCGCTAAGACTTCTCAATTTTTTTATATTTCTAAGGCAGTGATGCAATTCAATTTCTATATTTTCTATATTTTGTGTCTGCAAGCTATAGCGCTACAGTGTGCTACTTTTTTTTTCTTGTGTTACTGCTGTGCTGGCAGGTATCAGTGTGAACAGAGAACTTGCAATTCTCTGTTCTCCAGATGCAACTGTCGGGCTTGGAGTCCCCAACTGGTCCAGGACTCTGGGGTCCTCTTTTATCAGAGCTCTGCTCTGGGTGAGCTATGACATTCAGCTCCTTTCCCACGAGCTTCTCTCCACACGTCCTCTCTCGTACCTCTCTACAGACAGACTCACTAACTCCTCCCCAGCCAGAATGTTCCAAGGAAGCTCCCCTGAAATCAGGTGTTGGAGCTCCCCCTTCTGGTCTGGAGTAGGAAAAGTGTTGCATGCTGTGTGTTACCTGGCAAGGGGTTTTCTCTTTATTTCCAGGCATGGCATCGGCCCCTGTGAAGGAAGCAGCCCCACTGTTGACTCCTGGGGTGCCACACAGCTGTCTATAATGCAGATAATGAGTTGATTAGGAGCGTGTAACTGGTCTGTAGGAGTCAGAACTCTTAACCCCTTCACGACCTTCATGGTACTAGTACTGCTCTGCGGGAACTTCATTTCTGCCCCGAGCAGTACTAGTATGGCGGCACAATCATGCGGCACTCACGCTGAGCGCCACGGCGATTGCATGCGGGTGTCAGGTGTATGTGACAGCTGACACCCGGCAGCAATGCCCACGATCGGTGCTAACACCGATCGTGGGCATTTAACCCCTCTGATTCAGCTGTCAGTAGTGACAGCAGCATAGAGAAGCATCGCGCAGGGAGAGGGGCTCCATGCGCGCTCCCACCAAGACATCATGATGTGATCGCGTTGTTCTGGTGGTATCCATGGAGACCCCTGGCTCCAAGATGGCCGAGGGGTCCTGCAGGGAAGGGGTAGCTTGTGAGCGCCTGCTGATGGCAGGACCTGAGACGCCTCCTTCCCTGCCTGTCAGATCGCTGATCTGATATTCTGTATTGCAGTGCCAGATCAGCGATCTGACATTATATAGTGATATCCCATCCTGGGACAATATAAAAAATTAAAATAAATATTATAATGTGTAAAAATATTTTTAAAAACTCCCAAAATAAAGAAAAAAAATAAATAAATGTTTTTTCAATAAATACATTTATTTATGTAAATAAAAAAACAATAAAAGTACACATATTTGGTATCACCGCATCCGTAACGACCCGACCTTTAAAACTTTCCCCACTAGTTAACCCCTTCAGTGAACACCGTAAAAAAATAAATAAAAAACAAGGCAAAAAACAATGCTTTATCATCATAGCGCCGAACAAAAAGTGCAATAAAATGCAATAAAAAAGACGGATGTAAATAAACATGGTACAGCTGAAAACGTTATCTTGTCCCGCATAAAACAAGCTGCATTACGGCTCCATCAGCAGAAAAATAAAAAAGTTATAGCTCTCAGAATAAAGCGATGCAAAAATAATTATTTTTTCTATAAAATAGTTTTTATTGTGTAAAAGCGCAAAAACATAAAAACACTATATAAATGAGATATCGCTATAATCGTACTGACCCGAAGAATATAGCTGCCTTTCCCATTTTACCACACGGTGAATGGAATTTAAAAAAAAGCAATTAATGAATTGCTGGTTTTTGTTCATTATGTCTCCCAAAAATCGGAATAGAAAGCGATCAAAAAATGTAATGTGCGCGAAAATGGTACCAATAAAAGCGTCAGCTCGTCCCGCAAAAAACAAGACCTCACATGACTCTGTGGGCCAAAATATGAAAAAATTATAGCTCTCAAAATATGGTGATGCAAAAACTAGTTTTCGCAATAAAAAGCGTCTTTTAGTATGTGACAGCTGCCAATCATAACAATCCCATATAAATCTGGTATCACTGTAATCGCACCGACCCGAAGAATAAAGTTGCCTAATCTCTTATACCACACGAGGATCGGCATAAAAAATAAATAAAACCAATTCTTCACATGCTGTTGATTTTTTAATTCTACCTCCCAAAGATCACAGTAAGGCTTGACGCACATTTATCCTGCGCTCTGCGCTGAGCGCTTACACGGGGGTTTCCGTGTAAATCTCTAAAATACATGATTCAGACAGAACCTCTTGGGGAAGATTCCCTATAATGAGGCAGATGGGGCACTGTGGGTGCCGTCTGACCTGCGATCCGGTGGTATCCATCTTTTTAGGAGTGCATAAAAGTGCAGTCGGCCACAGTTTTGTGCACTTCTGAAAAGAAGGACACAGCTAAACATAGGCCAGAAGGAGTCCAGAGTAACTCAGCTGCCTCACTATAGTGAATGGATCCATCGGGTGTTTCATCTGTCACGTCACTCAGAGCTGTGCATTATATACAAGGAGGTGGTACTATCTGTGCATTAGATCCAAAGGAGGCGGTACTGTCTGTGCATTAGATACAAGAAGGCAGTACTGTGTGTGCATTAGATACAAGGAGGCGGTACTGTGTGTGCATTAGATACAAGGAGGTGGTACTGTCTGTGCATTAGATACAAGAAGGCAGTACTGTGTGTGCATTAGATACAAGGAGGGGTACTGTGTGTGCATTAGATACAAGGAGGCGTTACTGTCTGTGCATTAGATACAAGAAGGCAGTACTGTTTGTGCATTAGATACAACAAGGCAGTACTGTGTGTGCATTAGATACAAGGAGGCGGTACTGTGTGTGCATTAGATACAAGGAGGCGGTACTGTCTGTGCATTAGATACAAGAAGGCAGTACTGTGTGTGCATTAGATACAAGGAGGCGGTACTGTGTGTGCATTAGATACAAGGAGGCGGTACTGTCTGTGCATTAGATACAAGAAGGCAGTACTGTCTGTGCATTAGATACAAGAAGGCAGTACTGTGTGTGCATTAGATACAAGGAGGCGGTACTGTGTGTGCATTAGATACAAGGAGGCGGTACTGTCTGTGCATTAGATACAAGAAGGCAGTACTGTGTGTGCATTAGATACAAGGAGGCGGTACGGTGTGCATTAGATACAAGGAGGTGGTACTGTCTGTGCATTATATACAAGGAGATGGTACTGTCTGTGCATTAGATACAAGGTGGCAATACTGTCTGCATTAGATACAAGGAGGTGGTACTATCTGTGCATTATATACTAGGAGGTGGTACTGTCTGTGCATTAAATACAAGGAGGCGGTACTGTCTGTGCATTAGATACAAAGAGGCGGTACTATCTGTGCATTATATACTAGGAGGTGGTACTGTCTGTGCATTATATACAAGGAGATGGTACTGTCTGTGCATTAGATACAAGGAGGCAATACTGTCTGCATTAGATACTAGGAGGTTGTACTGTCTATGCATTAGATACAAGGAGGCGGTACTGTCTGTGCATTGTATACAAGGAGATGGTACTGTCTGTGCATTAGATACAAGGAGGCATTACTGTCTGCATTAGATACTAGGAGGTGGTACTATCTGTGCATTAGATACAAGGAGGCGGTACTGTGTGTGCATCAGATAAAAGGAGGCGGTACTGTCTGTGCATTATATACAAGGAGGCGGTACTGTGTGTGCATTAGATACAAGGAGGCGGTACTGTCTGTGCATTATATACAAGGAGATGGTACTGTGTGTGCATTAGATACAAGGAGGCAATACTGTCTGTGCATTAGATACAAGGAGGCGGTACTATCTGTGCATTATATACTAGGAGGTGGTACTGTCTGTGCATTAGATACAAGGAGGCGGTACTGTCTGTGCATTAGATACTAGGAGGTTGTACTGTCTATGCATTAGATACAAGGAGATGGTACTGTCTGTGCATTAGATACAAGGAGGCATTACTGTCTGCATTAGATACTAGGAGGTGGTACTATCTGTGCATTAGATACAAGGAGGCGGTACTGTGTGTGCATCAGATAAAAGGAGGCGGTACTGTCTGTGCATTATATACAAGGAGGCGGTACTGTGTGTGCATCAGATACAAGGAGGCGGTACTGTTTGTGCATTAGATACAAGGAGGCGGTACTGTCTGTGCATTATATACAAGGAGATGGTACTGTGTGTGCATTAGATACAAGGAGGCAATACTGTCTGTGCATTAGATACAAGGAGGCGGTACTATCTGTGCATTATATACTAGGAGGTGGTACTGTCTGTGCATTAGATACAAGGAGGCGGTACTGTCTGTGCATTAGATACAAGGAAGCGGTACTATCTGTGCATTATATACTAGGAGGTGGTACTGTCTGTGCATTATATACAAGGAGATGTACTGTCTGTGCATTAGATACAAGGAGGCAATACTGTCTGCATTAGATACTAGGAGGTGGTACTGTCTGTGCATTATATACAAGGAGGCGGTACTGTCTGTGCATTATATACAAGGAGATGGTACTGTCTGTGCATTAGATACAATTAGATGGTACTGTCTGCATTAGATACTAGGAGGTGGTACTGTCTGTGCATTAGATACAAGGAGGTGGTACTATCTGTGCATTAGATACAAGGAGGTGGTACTGTCTGTGCATTATATACAAGGAGATGGTACTGTCTGTGCATTAGATACAAGGAGGCAATACTGTCTGCATTAGATACTAGGAGGTGGTACTGTCTGTGCATTAGATACAAGGAGGCGGTACTGTGTGTGCATCAGATAAAAGGAGGCGGTACTGTCTGTGCATTATATACAAGGAGGCGGTACCGTGTGTGCATCAGATACAAGGAGGCAGTCCTGTTTGTGCATTAGATACAAGGAGGCGGTACTGTCTGTGCATTATATATAAGGAGATGGTACTGTCTGTGCATTAGATACAAGGAGGCGGTACTGTCTGTGCATTAGATACAAGGAGGCGGTACTATCTGTGCATTATATACTAGGAGGTGGTACTGTCTGTGCATTAGATACAAGGAGGCGGTACTGTCTGTGCATTAGATACAAGGAGGCGGTAATACACTTAAGAAGGTCAATAGCACAATAACTGTCTGCAGGGTGGAGGGATTATGTTTTTGCCAGAGGCCTCGGTGGTCACTGTCTGCCCCCTCTGGCATCACTGATCAGTTATGCCACCTTGTATAATTGTGTGCACTATATCCCCCTAACACTTCACTACTGATCCTCAGGATCCAGCCAAAGAGGCGGTGGGCAGCCTAGGAATCAGAATTTAAGTGGAAGCCATCATGGAGGCCACGGTGCAGATCTCATCCTCTCTGCAGGCAGAATTCCATGAAGGAACGTGAGAAGTTGCAGCTGTTTGTGGAAATAATCCAGGAATAATCTGCTGATATTTACTGATAATTGACGCTGGCGGGGGAGTGGAGAGCGGGGTCTAATCTCCAGAGACGTCACTGTTTGGTAAATAGCGTCCAAGCGACAGCGAGCGGCAACTAACGGATTAATCACCGTGATTTACACCGCGCTGTCGAAACGTCACCGCGGGACACAACTCCACATTCCAAAATAAAGCAGGACACCCGGAAAAGAGAGAAAAGAAGGAAAGCTCCATGGAAACCAGGAACAGTCGCCAGATCATTCTACACATTCATCAATCTGCACTGAGTGATGCCAATAAAACAATCTGTTATCTATAAATCTATTTATTATCTATCTGTTATCTATTATCTATCTATTATCCATTATCTATCTATCTACTGTATCTATATATATATATTATCTGTCTATTATCCATTATCTATCTATCTACTGTATCTATATATATATTATCTGTCTATTATCCATTATCTATCTATCTATCTATCTATCTATCTATCTATCTATCTATCTATCTATCTATCTATCTATCTATCTACTGTATCTACTGTATCTATATATATACAGTGCCTACAAGTAGTATTCAACCCCCTGCAGATTTAGCTGGTTGACACATGCAGAATTAACTTGGCATTGTGACATTTGTACTGTAGATCAGCCTGGAAGTGGGAAATGCACTGCTGCAAAAATTTTTGTTTTAATTTGTTTTTGTTTTTTTAAAAAACGTTAAAAGTAAATTCAGAGTGTCATTTATTATTCAACCCCTCAAACTACAAGAATTCTGTTTGGTCCCCTAAAGTATTAAAAAGTAGTTCAGGCACCAAGAATAATGAGCTTCACATGTGTGGATTAATGATCTCTTTTGCCAGCCTTTTCTGACTATTTAAGACCCTCCCCAAACTTGTGAACAGCACTCATACATGGTCAACATGGGAAAGACAAAGGAGCATTCCAAGGCCATCAGAAACAAGATCGTGGAGGGTCACAAGGATGGCAAGGGGTACAAAACCCTTTCCAAGGAGTTGGCTCTACCTGTCTCCACTGTTGGGAGCATCATCCGTAAGTGGAAGGCTTATGGAACTACTGTTAGCCTTCCACGACCTGGACAGCCTTTGAAAGTTTCCTCCCGTGCCGAGGCCAGGCTTGTCCGAAGAGTCAAGGCTAACCCAAGGACAACAAGGAAGGAGCTCCGGGAAGATCTCATGGCAGTGGGGACATTGGTTTCAGTCAATACCATAAGTAACGTACTCCACCGCAATGGTCTCCGTTCCAGACGAGCCCGTAAGGTACCTTTACTTTCAAAGCGTCATGTCAAGGCTCGTCTACAGTTTGCTCATGATCACTTGGAGGACTCTGAGACAGACTGGTTCAAGGTTCCATGGTCTGATGAGACCAAGATCGAGATCTTTGGTGCCAACCACACACGTGACGTTTGGAGACTGGATGGCACTGCATACGACCCCAAGAATACCATCCCTACAGTCAAGCATGGTGGTGGCAGCATCATGCTGTGGGGCTGTTTCTCAGCCAAGGGGCCTGGCCATCTGGTCCGCATCCATGGGAGGATGGATAGCACGGCCCACCTGGAGATTTTGGCCAAGAACCTCCGCTCCTCCATCAAGGATCTTAAGATGGGTCGTAATTTCATCTTCCAACAAGACAACGACCCAAAGCACACAGCCAAGAAAACCAAGGCCTGGTTCAAGAGGGAAAAAGTCAAGGTGTTGGAGTGGCCTAGTCAGTCTCCTGACCTTAACCCAATTGAAAACTTGTGGAAGGAGCTCAAGATTAAAGTCCACATGAGACACCCAAAGAACCTAGATAACTTGGAGAAGATCTGCATGGAGGAGTGGGCCAAGATAACTCCACAGACCTGTGCCGGCCTGATCAGGTCTTATAAAAGACGATTATTAGCTGTAATTGCAAACAAGGGTTATTCCACGAAATATTAAACATAGGGGTTGTGTGTAGCCCTGGTGTGAAGGCACACGCAGTACCCTGGAGAATGTGTGGAGAGATAGCAGTTTAATGCTCTATACCCATTCACTCAATATACACTAGACACACCCTTAGGGTAGTGTAGTGACTCGTAGGGAGTGGTCAGTGTAGATTCGTTGAGTGATTTAGGAGTCAGTTTCCTGTCTTCGGACAGAGCAGACGTGTGGAGTCTAGCTGGGACTTGGAGGGAGGAAGCAGTCCAGCTTGGTTCTATCAGCAGTCCAGCTTGGTTCTATCAGCAGTTCAGCAAGTGGAGGCCAGTAAGGGCGAGATATAGATCACCTCAGCCTGGTCAGAGCTGTACCTCACTGAAGACATTGATAAAGAAGGAAGAGTTTAGTACAGAAATACTTCAGTCTCCTGTCTCAAGGACAGTGAAGGTTCAGAGACGTGCTCCTGCCTAGAAGATTACTGAGAGTCTGGTAACTAACTCTGAAGGAAGAAAAGAAGGGAGTGATTATATGACTTTTTGCAAGTGTGAGTGTTTATGCTACAAGCGCGGACAAGGCGAAAGGCACAGTGGAAGGAATATTTAAAAGTGCTTTTGGATTGGAGAAGTCCTGCACATTGTTACCGGTCACTGGGGACCGAAGGATCACTATAGTTTCAAGCTTAGTGGTAAGAAAACCAGAGGCTTATCGGACCTTAGGTCGCGGCAAGCAGCCCCTAAATAGTCGGTACGTAACTGGGGTCAGGGGGAGTGAGAACCTTGAGTCAGTGCACGACAGGAATTGGAACTCAGCTCTCTCACAGGAAGGCTCCGACCACAAAACTGACTGGGCAGTACAGCTTTGGAATAGCTGGAGTTATAGAGGGAACTACGCTTCATGCTGGTTGTACTCATCATCTTTGTGAAAGTAAAGGAGGCCCCTAACTTGTCCAGCTGCTATCTCGAAATACATTCTCCTTGGATCAGCCTCCCTGGGACCTGCCTTACCATCTTACAAGTAAAGGTATGGAAAGACGCTGACCGTGTGAGACTGAGTTATTTACTTGCATGCCTGCACAACCCTGCCTTAACCATCGACCTGAGGGAAGAGTCCCACCTGTAGGGGACCCGACATCTAGCTGCCTCACCATCCCCTCAGAGATCTACAGCAGCGCTGGTACAAATTACCAGAGACTACAGGTGGCGTCACGAACTGTATATATATATCCCCTGTAAATATACCCCCCAACATACGCCTGACCGCCAGGGCCACAGACCGAGCCACCGCTACCTGTGACAATCCCATAGACTTCTACGGGCTCGGCTCTGAGTACCCCATTGCCCTGGAAACCCACAATTGTGGTGCGTGGTCGAGACAGTTGTATAATAATTGACCCACACTTTTATGTTTAAAATTTATTAAAATTCAACTGAGCAACATAACTTTTTGTTTTGTAAGATTTATGCTTCTGTTAATAAATCCTACTCTCGTTTGCAGTTTGAAGGCTCTAACTTATTTGCATCTTATCAAACCAGCTAAATCTGCAGGGGGTTGAATACTACTTGTAGGCACTGTATTATCTGTCTATTATCCATTATCTATCTATCTATCTATCTATCTATCTATCTATCTATCTATCTATCTATCTATCTATCTATCTACTGTATCTATATATATATTATCTGTCTATTAACTATTATCTATATATTATCTATCTATTATTAGTGATGAGCGAGCATGCTCGGAGCTCGCCGAGTATTTTCGTGGTTCCTCGGCGGGAGCTCGGGTCCCCCCCTGCATGTTTGGCGCTCTTTACAGAGCCAATGAACATGCAGGGATTATCTGCCACACACTGTAATGCCGCAGCCATGTTGGTTGTGGCATTACAGTGATTGGCTGGCTGCACAGAGTCATCAGCTTTATATCAGACCTGGCACCGCCATGCTCGTCACAGTCTGCTCCGGAATCAGGCAGTGTAGGGAGAGCTGCTGCTGAGATAGGGAGAGATTTGGTGGTTTATTAGTTAGTGTGGATATACAATCTATACTAGACAAATCTATCTCAACCAACAGTCCTTCTGAGGACTAATAAATCTGCAAAGATATCAGTGCTAGGCAGGCAGGCAGTGTATGTGGTATATAGATATCAGTGCTAGGCCGGCAGTGTATGTGGTATATAGATATCAGTGCTAGGCAGGCAGGCAGTGTATGTGGGTATATAGATATCAGTGCTAGGCAGGCAGTGTATGTGGTATATAGATATCAGTGCTAGGCCTGCAGTGTATGTGGTATATAGATATCAGTGCTAGGCAGGCAGGCAGTGTATGTGGGTATATAGATATCAGTGCATGTGGGTATATAGATATCAGTGCTAGGCAGGCAGTGTATGTGGTATTTAGATATCAGTGCTAGGCAGGCAGTGTATGTGGGTATAGATATCAGTGCTAGGCAGGCAGTGTATGTGGTATATAGATATCAGTGCTAGGCCGGCAGTGTATGTGGGTATAGATATCAGTGCTAGGCAGGCAGGCAGTGTATGTGGGTATATAGATATCAGTAGCAGGCAGGCAGTGTATGTGGTATATAGATATCAGTGCTAGGCCGGCAGTGTATGTGGGTATAGATATCAGTGCTAGGCAGGCAGGCAGTGTATGTGGGTATATAGATATCAGTAGCAGGCAGGCAGTGTATGTGGGTATATAGATATCAGTGCTAGGCAGGCAGTGTATGTGGGTATATAGATATCAGTGCTAGGCAGGCAGGCAGTGTATGTGGGTATATAGATATCAGTGCTAGGCAGGCAGTGTATGTGGGTATATAGATATCTGTGCTAGGCAGGCAGTGTATGTGGGTATATAGATATCTGTGCTAGGCCGGCAGTGTATGTGGGTATATAGATATCAGTGCTAGGCAGGCAGGCAGTGTATGTGGGTATATAGATATCAGTGCTAGGCAGGCAGTGTATGTGGGTATAGATATCAGTGCTAGGCAGGCAGTGTATGTGGGTATATAGATATCAGTGCTAGGCAGGCAGTGTATGTGGGTATATAGATATCTGTGCTAGGCAGGCAGTGTATGTGGGTATATAGATATCTGTGCTAGGCCGGCAGTGTATGTGGGTATAGATATCAGTGCTAGGCAGGCAGGCAGTGTATGTGGGTATATAGATATCAGTGCTAGGCAGGCAGTGTATGTGGGTATAGATATCAGTGCTAGGCAGGCAGGCAGTGTATGTGGGTATATAGATATCTGTGCTAGGCAGGCAGTGTATGTGGGTATATAGATATCAGTGCTAGGCAGGCAGGCAGTGTATGTGGGTATAGATATCTGTGCTAGGCAGGCAGGCAGTGTATGTGGGTATATAGATATCTGTGCTAGGCAGGCAGTGTATGTGGGTATATAGATATCAGTACTAGGCAGGCAGGCAGTGTATGTGTATATAGATATCTGTGCTAGGCAGGCAGGCAGTGTATGTGGGTATATAGATATCAGTGCTAGGCAGGCAGGCATTGTATGTGGCATACTTCATATAGCAAGAGGGTCCATTCCATTACTGTCTGCTGCTGCCTATTACAGATATTTACCGTATATACATAGCACCAGGTATCAATGGCCAGGAATAATTTTATTTAATTTAATCCTGATTATTTTCTTCAAAAGCAATCCAGAGAACACCGTTTTTTTGCTCCATTTGCTTGTTGGCACTGCAGAATACAGGCAGCACAGACACTTTCCATATTACAGCGTAAAAATCCAGCTATTTTAAACAGAGGTTTGGCTGTCTGGGTGTGCTGAAAATTTTGCCATTTCTGGCCTACTGTTAAATTTTGTTTTTTGTTGTAGTGTCTTAGATAAGACACCAGTTTGCTGAAAAAAAATTGTTACCTACAGGTCAGCTATTTAACAGAGGTTTGTCTGTCACGCGGATCACATATAAGTTTGCTCCCAATTCAGCCATTTGTAGTGAACGTGTAAAATATTGTCCTCCATTTAAAATGGGCAAGGCGCGTGGCAAGGGACGGGGAACTGAACATGATGGTGATGGTGCATGCAAAGGCCGATGCCGTGGGGAAGCTGAAATTGTACCACAACAAACACCTACATCTTCTCGCCCGACCTTCCTGTCCCAATTACTAGGGGAACACAGCAGCACACCACTATTGAACCCAGAGCATTGTAAAAAGGTTGTTGGTTGGATAGCGCATAATGCTTCCAGTCAGTTTTCCACCACCATCACCCTGTCTTCCACACGGGCAAGTCTGAGTAGCCATGATTCTGGACTGCATGTTCCTCACCCTGATCCTCCTTCCTCCTGCCATGCCAAGTGTCTGGAGACAATTGATCCCACACTTGGACACTCGGAAGAGCTGTTCACTTTTCCATTTATAGATTTGGGCCTCTCGCCCGGTCCACTTGAAGCGGGGCAAGAGGAGATTGCATGTAGCAATGCCAAAATATTTGAGCAGCCATGGTTACATGAAGGCGAAGGTGGGAAAGTGCCACAAGAGGTGAACAATGATGAGACACAATTGCCAGAAAGTCAGGAGGAGGACCTGGGTGCGGAAGTGGAAGAGGAGGTGGTGGATGATATAATAACTGACTCAACCTGGCAGGAGGACATGAAGAGTGAGGACAGCAACACACAGGGGGAGGGAGGCGTAGCACCACAACAGGCAGGAAGAATCAGTGTGGTGGCCGCAGACAGAAGACGAGCAACTGTTCCCCGTAACACCACCACGACCGAAGATGTCAGTACAACTGTTAGGTCTTCCCGAGTCTGGTTATTTTTAAAGACTCTGCCAATAACCCCAAAAAGGCCATTTGCACCACCTGCCATGCCAGCATCAGCAGGGGTAGCAAAAGTACCAGCCTGACCACCACCAACACGATCAGATACATGGCAGCAAAGCACCTGACTTTGTGGGCTGAAAACCAGGGTCCAGGAACAGCATCTGTGGTTGACACCACTGCTTCTTCCGCTGTTGTGCTTGCAAGCCAATCCCCTGTCCATGGTGCCTGCGAAGATGCCTCCTGCCATGTACCTGGCGTTGCACACACTCAACTAGCACCATCAGCAAGCATGTCCACGTCCTTGTCCCAGCGCAGAGTTCAGTTATCCATACCCCAGTCCTTGGAACGCAAGCGCAAATATGCAGCCAACGCCCCACAGGCCACAGTACTAAATTCACACATTTCACGACTTCTTGCGCTCGAAATGTTACCTTTTAGGCTCATGGAGACAGAAGTTTTCCGCAACCTGATGGCGGCAGCAGTCCCTCAGTACTTGGTCCCCAGCCACCACTATTTCTCCCGGTGTGCCATCCCCATGTGTCCCACAACATTAGCCATGCCTTCAACAATGCAGTTACTGGGAAAGTCCATTTAACCACGGACACGTGGACAAATGCTTGTGGGCAGGGACGGTACATCTCGCTGACGGCACACTGGGTTAACATAGTGGAAGCTGGGACCCAGTCGGAACTTGGGATGGAACACATCCTCCCAATGCCGAGGATTGCGGGGCCTAGGTCAATCAGGGTTGCCCCCACAGTCTACAGCTCCTGCACCTCATCCTCCTCCTTCTCCTCTTCAGCCTTCATCTCTGAAATGACCACATCAGTCACAAGCTGGAAGCACTGCAGCACTGCCTCAGCCAAGTGGCAACAGGCTGTGCTGAAGCTAATATGCTTAGGTGACAAACCGCACAATGTTGAACTGACGAATACTCGGCGCATGTCAGGGCCTATAGGGCCGCGGTAAGGCCGTCCAATGCCCTCAGGTAATAAACTGTAACAGAGTGTCACTTATCTTCTCGGACGTTCTGTGGAGTTGAGATTCGGTTTTTGTTCGTCTGTTGTCACAGCCGCTGGGTCCAGCCGAGGAGGAGCTGATGTAAGCCTCGAGCGTTCCCACACTCAGGCGCAGATGGGGCACAACAGGCCCTGGAGAAATCCTTCGGCGTAGAGTTCGCCCCTCCAAGAGGCGGGATGGCGGCAGCTGTTGGGTAGGCCGCAACCGCGGACTGGAACGGGACCCTAGCGACCACAGGAGACGGGGCACAGGCCGCAGCCGCAGGCTCAGATGAGACAGTGGCGGTTGCGGCTGCGGGTGAGCAGGCAGCAACTGCGGGCTCGAGTGTGGCAGTGGTGGCCGCAGCTGACAGTACTCTCCTGCCTCTACAGTCCTTGTCAGAGAGGTCCCGCTTTCTTCTCCTCAGTCTCTGCATCCTATCCCTCCTGCGTCTCTCTCTCGCTCCTCCTCTAGTTGCCCCGCCCCCTTTTCTTCTAGAAACCTCTCCCAGGCATCCTGCCGTTTCTTCCCCCAGGAACCGTTCCCCTGGGAACCTAAATGACAGCCCCCTTGGTTCTGGCCTGGGCACATAGCAGGGGCTCCCTCCCCTACACTGCAACAAATCAATCTCCCAGAAGTTTGAAAATAGTCCACTGTAATCAGGTATCCTTTGTCATTCCAAGTGAACAATGAACAAGTCCGTTCCTATTTTTGTTCATGGCCTATGTGGAATTTCATGAGGTCGCAATGTCTCCTTTGGTTGTTTGTCACTGCACGACACACATATTTCAGATTGTGCTATATAATTTTTAATGTGGTCATTCATTCCTGGCCAATAAACCGATTCTCGTGCTTGACGTAGACATCCTTCCATGGCTAAGTGAGAAGAGTGCAATGTTTTCAGCATGTCTCTTCTGAGAACTTCTGGTATAACAGCCCTGTCTCCTTTAAAGATGATCGCTTGCTGCACTGACAATTCATCTTTAATGTGGAAGAATGGAGAAACTTCCCTTGGAGCATGTTGCTTGTATTTTGGCCAGCCCTGCAAGATGACAGTCTTTAAGCTCTGGAGACTTTTATCCTTCTTTGTGCAAGTCTGTGTTTTCTTCAACTTTTCTTTTGACACTGCAAGGTAGTTACTCATATTGATGGTTTCAAAGTCTTTCTCATAATTTGTTATAGGAAGGTAAGCTCTACTTAGCGTATCTGCAATCATTAAGTCTCTTCTTGGACAGTACCCGATGTCAAAATCATATTTTTGAAGTCATAACAGCATGCGCTGTAGTCTCTTTGGGGCATTTAGTAATGATTTCTTTGTAATGCTCTCCAAAGGTTTGTGATCCGTCAACCATAAGTGTGTGGCGCCCCTGGGGTCCAGTCGCCACAGAGGTACGGCACCTCATCCAGAGGTGTGGTATTGTGTAGCCCTGGTATTTAAGGTACACCATACCAGGAGGATGAGTGGAGAGGTAACGGTTAAGGGCTCTACATGACATCACATACACTTAGACACACCCACAGGGAGTGTTCAGATTCAGTTAGTGATTCAGCAGTCTAGCCTGGACCTGTGAGGAGGAAGGAGCAGAGTCTAGTTCGGGTGGCTCAGGACTGAGTCATCCACCTGTGTGCAGTTCAGTAAGTGGAGGCCAGTAAAGGTGAGCCAGATCACCTCAGCCTGGTCAGAGCTGTGCCCCACTGGCAGACGGACTGAGACAGCTATTGAGAGTGTGAGCAAGTCGAAGGGCACAGTGGAAGGAATTGAGAAGTGCTTTAGGATTGGAGAAGTCCTGCACCTTGTCACCGGTCACTGGGGACCGACGTGTCACTATAGCTCCAGGCATAGTGATAAAAGAACCAGAGGCTTACTGGACCTTAGGTGGCAGCAAGTAGCCTTGGAGTGTCAGTACGTAACAGAGGTCAGTTGGAATAGGAACTTTGAGCCTGATCAGCAAAAGAAGGAACCTAGTTCCATCATTGGAAGGCTTCGACCACAAAACTGACCGGGCAGTACAGCGTTGAAAAAGCTGGAGTTTATAGAGGGAACTACGCTTTATGCTGGTTGGACTCATCACCATTTTGAAAGTAAAGGAGGCCCCTAACTTGCTCAGCCGTTGCCTCAAAACTCATCCTCCATCAACCCCATCAGCCTCCCTGGGACCTGCCTGAACAACTTGAAGTAAAAGGTATGGAAAGACGCTGATGTGTGAGACTGTGTTACTCAATTGCACCCCTGCACAACCCTATCATAATTATCGACCTGAGGGAAGAGTCCCACCTGTAGGGGACCTGACATCTAGCTGCCTCACCATCCCCTCAGAGATCTACAGCAGCGCTGGTCTTAGTGATCAGGAAACTACAGGTGGCGTCACGAACTGTATATAAATCTATCCCCTGTAAATATACCCCCCAACATACGCCTGACCGCCAGGGCCACAGACCGAGCCACCGCTACCTGTGACAACCCCATAGACTTCCATGGGCTCGGCTCTGAGTACCCCATTGCCCTGGTAACCCACAATTGTGGTGCGTGGTCACGACAAAACTTGGCGTCACGAACAGGATCGCGAAACTCGCAAAATTGCGAGCCCTGTGTGCCTGTGGAATCGTTTTTGTGAAAAAGGACTGTCTGTGCTTTTGGCGCCAAATACCGCCATATTTGTCGCCATATTCGCGCCCTGAGGCGCTGGAGAAGAAGGTGGGCGTACCTGAAAGAGCGCGCAGAGTCTTGGACACGCCCCCGGTTCTGACTCATCGGCAGGTCCTGCGACAGGAAGTGAACGCTCTGACATCAGAGCGCCTGCGACGAAGGTCCTGTTCCCACTGCTGTGCCTGTGAAATAGCAGCGTCTGAAACCGGTAGGCTCCGTTTAACCAAGGGGGCGCTAAGATGTCACAGCAACCAGCCGACAGTGCAGCCCCAGCCGGAGGCCCCAATCCCGCACCGCCTGGCATTGTAGCGCCAGATGAGGGCGCAGGTCCAGCACCCAGTCCGGTAGTCCCGATCATGCCACTAACGCTCCCCTATATGCCAGGGGCGAAATGGCTTCCCCAGTACAGCGGTGAGCCAGGCACATTAGCAGGCTTCAAGCGGAAGTTATGCAGCATCCTAGAAATGTACTCCATGCCGGAGAGGCAAAAAGCTGCTGTGCTATAGGGCAGCTAACTGGCGCTGCTGAGAGGGAAGTGGAGACTTGGGATACCGTTGATCAGGAGTCGGTACCTGCGATCTTCCTTAAGCTGCATGCCATATTTGAGGACCGCACAGAAACGGATCTCCGGATGGCCTTCTATCACTGTTCACAACAGCCAGGTGACAGCATCAGGGACTACGCTTGCCGACTACAAGGAGCCCTGAGAGCCCTCAAGCAATTAACAATTTAAATGCTATCGACGAGAATAAGATGCTGAAAGAGCAATTTATACAGGGATTGAGATCCCAAGAGGAACGCAGAACTGTAAACTGGTGGTCCTTAGACCATCCGGATGCTACCTTTGATGCCCTAAAGGACATGGCAATAAAAGGGCTGCGGCCCCTGGGCAAACCCGAGGTGGCAACCCAACATCATCAGGCTGAAGTCACTCTGGAACCGGCAGTAACCCCCTTTTCCCCGCTAGTGGCTGAAGCCAAAGCGCAGGTGACACCTCCCAGTGAATTGGATTGTCTGCGCTCAGAGGTGCGCCAGCTGACTAAAAATCTGGCTGCTGTGATGAGTGCCCTGCAACTGCGGAAAGAGGAAGAAGGGAAAATCTTGTTAGCTGACTGCCCAGAAGACGTCCCGTGGATGCACCGGAGAAGAAAGAAGACGTCGCCCCCCCGGAGGAGGACAATGCCACCCTCAGGAGCGACCTCTGATCAACACCCTCCTCGTCGAGAGATCACCTGTTACCGATGCAACCGGAAAGGTCATATGTCTCCACAGTGTCCTTTAAACGGGCAGAACCTGGGTCTAAAGGGCCAACACCCAGGAGGAGACCCGTCAGGCCCCCTAGACTGGAACCGCAGGTATGTGGGTGGACGACCCTACCTGTCTATCATTCTAGATGGTATTGCTGTTCCGGCATTGTTAGACACTGGGTCCAGGTGACCCTAATACCTGATGCCCTATATACTAAGTACTGGTCAATGGACAGTCTTAAACCCCCGAGCCCTGACTTTACCGTGTATGCTTCTAATGGTCTTCCTGTAGAAGTACTCGGGACAAAATGTGTAGATGTAAAGGTGGGCAGAGAGGAGTTGAAAGACCAGGGGCTTCTGGTAGTAAAGACTGTAAATGAGGAGAACGGGTTAAATATAATTTTGGGTACTAACATTATCGGTAATTGTTTGGGAGAAGTTGTGTTCTTACTCCAACAGCTCGCTGAGATTGCCCGACCAAGGCAGAAAGGAGTAATCCAAAGAGAGATCCGGGCCCTGGTGTGTCAGCAGCAAGCGAAGCTTACAGACGGCGAAATTGGTAATGTACGGGTCACTGACTCGAATCCTATTGTGATACCCCCAATGAGTGAAATGATCATTTGGTGCAGGGCAGCCATAGGTCTGAGAGGACAGAACTACCAAGCTGTAGTAGAACCCCACCATTCAGAACATAGACCTACACTTATGACTGCTAGGGGAGTAGTGGAAGTGGTGAATGGAAGAGTACCGGTACGGCTTCTCAATTGGGGAGATGATGAGGTGAACTTACCCCGTTATGCAACCATTGCTAAATTACATGCTGTTGACAAGAATTCTATTCTCCCGGCTGAGTCTTTAGACTCCTCCCAGATAGCGGAGGACAATGACCCGGCAACCCAGGTGGCGGAATAGGTGTCAGCAACTCCATGTTGGGACGGACACCACTCCCGCTCACCAGAAGCAAGGGGTATTACGGGTGGTGCAAGAGTACGCCCAAGTGTTTAGTAAGAATCCACTTGATTTTGGGACAATTAAGGGAGTACAACATCATATCCCTACAGGCAGTCATCCTCCCATCAAAGAGCGATATAGGCCCATACCTCCAGCCCATTATCAGAAGGCTAAAGAAATGTTGCATGATATGAAGAAAGCTGGGGTGATAAGGGATAGTTGTAGCCCCTGGGCAGCCCCTCTAGTTCTGGTTAAAAAGAAAGATGGTAGTATGAGAATGTGTGTGGATTACAGGCAGGTGAACCGCATAACACACAAGGATGCATACCCGTTACCACGTATAGAGGAATCATTAGCTGCTCTGAAAACGGCTAACTACTTTTCTACCCTTGATCTGACTAGTGGTTACTGGCAAGTGGCTGTGGCTGAGGAGGATCGTGAGAAAACGGCTTTCACCACCCCAATGGGGCTCTGTGAGTTCGACAGAATGCCGTTTGGGCTCAGCAGTGCCCCAGGAACATTTCAGAGAGTGATGGAGAACTGCCTGGGACATCTCAATTTTGAAACCGTGCTGCTATACCTAGACGACGTTATCGTGTATTCCAAGACATATGAGGACCATCTGAAGCACCTGGCAGAAGTATTTGAGTCCCTGTCCAGGTACGGGATGAAGTTGAAACCCTCAAAATGCCATCTACTCAAACAGAAGGTACAATACTTGGGACACATCGTCAGTTCGGAAGGAGTAGCGCCGGACCCAGAGAAAGTCACCGCCATTCAGAAGTGGCCGGAGCCGAAGAACCTTAAGGAAGTGCGACAGTTCCTGGGACTAACGGGTTACTACAGAAGGTTCGTGAAAGATTACACGAAGAAGGCAGCCCCTCTACAGGACCTCCTAGTAGGACAATCCCTAAAGAGCAGAAACCCTCCCTTTAATTGGGGTAAGGAACAGGCTGAAGCATTTCAAAAGATGAAAGAGATCCTTACAGGTGATGAGATCTTGACGTATCCTGATTACAGTCAACCGTTCCTGCTGTACACCGATGCAAGTAATGAAGGTTTAGGAGCAGTTCTCAGTCAGAAGCAGAATGGACAAGAAAAAGTCATCGCTTATGCCAGCAGAAAACTCAGGCCAACGAGAGAGAAATCCGGAAAATTATAGCAGCTTCAAGCTGGAGTTTCTGGCGCTGGTCTGGGCCATTACTGAAAGATTTAAGCACTATCTGGCCTCCAACAAGTTCACGGCGTACACAGACAACAACCCGTTAACGCACCTGGAAACCGCCAAGCTGGGCGCCATGGAGCAGCGTTGGATGGCTCGGTTGTCCAATTACCAGTTTACTATCAAGTACCGGGCAGGCCGAAAGAATGCTAATGCCGACGCATTGTCCCGAATGCCGCATGACTCTGACACGGAAGAAGAATCGGACGACTTGGAAGAAATTGAGCTACCTGCGTTCCATCGAAATGGGGTAGTCCATGAGCATCGAGTCTACAGAAAGCAGTATGGTGCAACATTAAATCCTTTACCCCATCACAGCTGGAAAGAGACTCAGGACAGTGATCCAGTGGTCAGCTGTATCAAGGAGTTGTTAAGACAGGAAGGTTCCTCCTTGGAAAAGGATGCACCTATGTCAGCAAAGCTCCTGTGGAACGAGAGAAGCCGGTTGTTCCTATACCGTGAGAAGTTGTGCAGGAGATACGTCAACCCCAGGACCCACGAGATGGTCTGGCAGATAGTGGTCCCCAAGGCAGACGTCCCAATGGTGTTGGAAGCATACCACGATCAAGCAGGACACTTTGGCTGGAGAAAGCTGGAGACCCTGTTGAGGTGCCGGTTCTACTGGGTAGGGATGCGCAGCTCCATCGAGAGGTGGTGTCGGAACTGTGGACCCTGTGGTCTTAGAAGAAAGGACTACGGTAGTCAGAAGGCACCCCTGCAATCTATCCGGACGACTCGTCCCTGGAGATTGTGGCCCTGGACCACGTCAAATTGTCGCCAAGTAGATCTGGATACTCATACGCCTTGACCATGGTGGACCATTACTCCAGATTTCTGGTGGTTGTTCCAGTTAAGGACCAGACCGCAGTGACGGCAGCGAAAACCTTTCAAGCAAGCTTCTGCAGACCGCATGGGTATCCGGAGCAGGTATTAACTGATCAAGGACCTGCTTTCGAGGCTGACCTATTCAAGGAATTCTGTCACATGTATGGGTGCAAGAAAATTAGAACAACACCATACCACCTCAAACCAACGGTCTTTGCGAGAAAATGAATCATATTGTCCTTGATTTGTTGAAATCCATACCGTTGGAAGACAGGAATCGATGGCCGGACTTACTTCCTGATTTGGTTGACTTGTATAACCATATACCTGTAAGTTCCACTAACTGCACTCCAGCCTATCTTATGAGAGCAAGGCCCGGAAAACTACCAATGGATCTAGAACTTGGAGTGGTAGAACCGGAGGCAGACGACGCCGTTGAAAACTGGGACGTCAATCGGCAAGAGCAATACAGAAGAGTGCAAGTCTGCGTAGAAGAAAGTCTCAACAAGGCACGGGAAAAACAGGAAGATATTTACAACAGGAATGCTCCTGCCAAGCCTTTGATGCCTGGAGAAGTGGTATTGAAAAGGAAAAGGAAAATGCACAAATTGGATAACCAGTGGGAACAAGAACCCTACGTTGTACAAGATTCTAAATATGACAATAGAAAAGTTTGTATCATCAGTAAGGACGGAGGAAGAACAACATCCACTGTGTCCAGAGACCATTTGAAATTGTGTCCAGAACCCTTAAAGCTTTGTGAAAAGAACCCTGTCATCAATCAAGAAGAAAGAAAAGAAGAGGTCATACACACGGATCTGGGAGATTTCCTGCGGATTGGCCCAGACTGGGAGATGCTGTAATAATTCCGGTGTTGCAGTTTTATCAGCCACAAGAGGAAGTTCTACCTCCAGTTGTGCCCGTGGTGCCAGTTGAGTCAGTTCAAGAGTTACCAATTCCAGCAACACCTCAACCTACAGAATCTCAAGAAGGACCATCAGAAGCAGCGCCCCATGCTATGGGATCCCCTGGTGAAGCTGACTCACACCGCCCAGCCATCAGTACGCTTGCCAGATCCATAGAAAGATTGAGGCAGTTCTATAGTTTGCCGTTACGCAGTGCAGACAGATCACAACTTAATATACCTGAAGCTACTCCACGTAGATCAGAGCGAACCACAAAAGGGAAGATACCCATTCGATACCAGCAGTAATTATAACAAACTAATGTGAATATTGTAAAATGTGTATATATATATGTGTCTTTTCCTTATTGTGTCGTATAATGGACTCTGAGGCTAAGGACTGAGCCAGCCCAAGAACTGATCTTGTATATAGTTGCACTTGTGCATTATCTTGGTTTTACATGAAACCACCTTAACTACCTCTGAATACAAAACCCGTGTGGTGTGGCACTGAGTGAGGTCTGCAGCAGATGTCCTGCAGCCCACCCAGGACCCACGTTGAAGGTTTGGTGCGGGTCCTTCACAAGAATACTGTGTATTTATTGAATGTTTTGATGCCTTAATACTTTTTGTATTTTTCTATATTTAATGTTTTATCGCAACGTTCAAGAAATCCTTACCTCCCGGATGGGACGAGTTAATGTTCGTTGTTGATGCATAAACCAAAATGTCTTTTGTATTTCACAGCCCGGGAGTGCTGTATTTTACCATGGGGGAATGTGTAGCCCTGGTATTTAAGGTACACCATACCAGGAGGATGAGTGGAGAGGTAACGGTTAAGGGCTCTACATGACATCACATACACTTAGACACACCCACAGGGAGTGTTCAGATTCAGTTAGTGATTCAGCAGTCTAGCCTGGACCTGTGAGGAGGAAGGAGCAGAGTCTAGTTCGGGTGGCTCAGGACTGAGTCATCCCACCTGTGTGCAGTTCAGTAAGTGGAGGCCAGTAAAGGTGAGCCAGATCACCTCAGCCTGGTCAGAGCTGTGCCCCACTGGCAGACGGACTGAGACAGCTATTGAGAGTGTGAGCAAGTCGAAGGGCATAGTGGAAGGAATTGAGAAGTGCTTTAGGATTGGAGAAGTCCTGCACATTGTCACCGGTCACTGGGGACCGACGTGTCACTATAGCTCCAGGCATAGTGATAAAAGAACCAGAGGCTTACTGGACCTTAGGTGGCAGCAAGTAGCCTTGGAGTGTCAGTACGTAACAGAGGTCAGTTGGAATAGGAACTTTGAGCCTGATCAGCAAAAGAAAGAACCTAGTTCCATCATTGGAAGGCTTCGACCACTATACTGACCGGGCAGTACAGCGTTGAAATAGCTGGAGTTTAAGAGTGAACTACGCTTTATGCTGGTTGGACTCACCCTGATTGGAAAGTCAAGGAGGCCCCTAACTTGCTCAGCCGTTGCCTCAAAACTCATCCTCCATCAACCCCATCGGCCTCCCTGGGACCTGCCTGAACAACTTGAAGTAAAAGGTATGGAAAGACGCTGATGTGTGAGACTGTGTTATTCAATTGCACCCCTGCACAACCCTATCATAACTATCGACCTGAGGGAAGAGTCCCACCTGTAGGGGACCTGACATCTAGCTGCCTCACCATCCCCTCAGAGATCTACAGCAGCGCTGGTCTTAGTGATCAGGAAACTACAGGTGGCGTCACGAACTGTATATAAATCTATCCCCTGTAAATATACCCCCCAACATACGCCTGACCGCCAGGGCCACAGACCGAGCCACCGCTACCTGTGACAACCCCATAGACTTCTACAGGCTCGGCTCTGAGTACCCCATTGCCCTGGTAACCCACAATTGTGGTGCGTGGTCACGACAACTTGGCGTCACGAACAGGATCGCGAAACTCGCAAAATTGCGAGCCCTGTGTGCCTGTGGAATCGTTTTTGTGAAAAAGGACTGTCTGTGCTTTTGGCGCCAAATACCGCCATATTTGTCGCCATATTCGCGCCCTGAGGCGCTGGAGAAGAAGGTGGGCGTACCTGAAAGAGCGCGCAGAGTCTTGGACACGCCCCCGGTTCTGACTCATCGGCAGGTCCTGCGACAGGAAGTGAACGCTCTGACATCAGAGCGCCTGCGACAAAGGTCCTGTTCCCACTGCGGTGCCTGTGAAATAGCAGCGTCTGAAACCGGTAGGCTCCGTTTAACCAAGGGGGCGCTAAGATGTCACAGCAACCAGCCGACAGTGCAGCCCCAGCCGGAGGCCCCAATCCCGCACCGCCTGGCATTGTAGCGCCAGATGAGGGCGCAGGTCCAGCACCCAGTCCGGTAGTCCCGATCATGCCACTAACGCTCCCCTATATGCCAGGGGCGAAATGGCTTCCCCAGTACAGCGGTGAGCCAGGCACATTAGCAGGCTTCAAGCGGAAGTTATGCAGCATCCTAGAAATGTACTCCATGCCGGAGAGGCAAAAAGCTGCTGTGCTGGTAGGGCAGCTAACTGGCGCTGCTGAGAGGGAAGTGGAGACTTGGGATACCGTTGATCAGGAGTCGGTACCTGCGATCTTCCTTAAGCTGCATGCCATATTTGAGGACCGCACAGAAACGGATCTCCGGATGGCCTTCTATCACTGTTCACAACAGCCAGGTGACAGCATCAGGGACTACGCTTGCCGACTACAGGGAGCCCTGAGAGCCCTCAAGCAATTAACAATTTAAATGCTATCGACGAGAATAAGATGCTGAAAGAGCAATTTATACAGGGATTGAGATCCCAAGAGGAGCGCAGAACTGTAAACTGGTGGTCCTTAGACCATCCGGATGCTACCTTTGATGCCCTAAAGGACATGGCAATAAAAGGGCTGCGGCCCCTGGGCAAACCCGAGGTGGCAACCCAACATCATCAGGCTGAAGTCACTCTGGAACCGGCAGTAACCCCCTTTTCCCCGCTAGTGGCTGAAGCCAAAGCGCAGGTGACACCTCCCAGTGAATTGGATTGTCTGCGCTCAGAGGTGCGCCAGCTGACTAAAAATCTGGCTGCAGTGATGAGTGCCCTGCAACTGCGGAAAGAGGAAGAAGGGAAAATCTTGTTAGCTGACTGCCCAGAAGACGTCCGTGGATGCACCGGAGAAGAAAGAAGACGTCGCCCCCCCGGAGGAGGACAATGCCACCCTCAGGAGCGACCTCTGATCAACACCCTCCTCGTCGAGAGATCACCTGTTACCGTTGCAACCGGAAAGGTCATATGTCTCCACAGTGTCCTTTAAACGGGCAGAACCTGGGTCTGAGGGCCAACACCCAGGAGGAGACCCGTCAGGCCCCCTAGACTGGAACCGCAGGTATGTGGGTGGACGACCCTACCTGTCTATCATTCTAGATGGTATTGCTGTTCCGGCATTGTTAGACACTGGGTCTCAGGTGACCCTAATACCTGATGCCCTATATACTAAGTTCTGGTCAATGGACAGTCTTAAACCCCCGAGCCCTGACTTTACCGTGTATGCTTCTAATGGTCTTCCTGTAGAAGTACTCGGGACAAAATGTGTAGATGTAAAGTGGGCAGAGAGGAGTTGAAAGACCAGGGGCTTCTGGTAGTAAAGACTGTAAATGAGGAGAACGGGTTAAATATAATTTTGGGTACTAACATTATCGGTAATTGTTTGGGAGAAGTTGTGTTCTTACTCCAACAGCTCGCTGAGATTGCCCGACCAAGGCAGAAAGGAGTAATCCAAAGAGAGATCCGGGCCCTGGTGTGTCAGCAGCAAGCGAAGCTTACAGACGGCGAAATTGGTAATGTACGGGTCACTGACTCGAATCCTATTGTGATACCCCCAATGAGTGAAATGATCATTTGGTGCAGGGCAGCATAGGTCTGAGAGGACAGAATACCAAGCTGTAGTAGAACCCCACCATTCAGAACATAGACCTACACTTATGACTGCTAGGGGAGTAGTGGAAGTGGTGAATGGAAGAGTACCGGTACGGCTTCTCAATTGGGGAGATGATGAGGTGAACTTACCCCGTTATGCAACCATTGCTAAATTACATGCTGTTGACAAAATTCTATTCTCCCGGCTGAGTCTTTAGACTCCTCCCAGATAGCGGAGGACAATGACCCGGCAACCCAGGTGGCGGAATGGTGTCAGCAACTCCATGTTGGGACGGACACCACTCCCGCTCACCAGAAGCAAGGGGTATTACGGGTGGTGCAAGAGTACGCCCAAGTGTTTAGTAAGAATCCACTTGATTTTGGGACAATTAAGGGAGTACAACATCATATCCCTACAGGCAGTCATCCTCCCATCAAAGAGCGATATAGGCCCATACCTCCAGCCCATTATCAGAAGGCTAAAGAAATGTTGCATGATATGAAGAAAGCTGGGGTGATAAGGGATAGTTGTAGCCCCTGGGCAGCCCCTCTAGTTCTGGTTAAAAAGAAAGATGGTAGTATGAGAATGTGTGTGGATTACAGGCAGGTGAACCGCATAACACACAAGGATGCATACCCGTTACCACGTATAGAGGAATCATTAGCTGCTCTGAAAACGGCTAACTACTTTTCTACCCTTGATCTGACTAGTGGTTACTGGCAAGTGGCTGTGGCTGAGGAGGATCGTGAGAAAACGGCTTTCACCACCCCAATGGGGCTCTGTGAGTTCGACAGAATGCCGTTTGGGCTCAGCAGTGCCCCAGGAACATTTCAGAGAGTGATGGAGAACTGCCTGGGACATCTCAATTTTGAAACCGTGCTGCTATACCTAGACGACGTTATCGTGTATTCCAAGACATATGAGGACCATCTGAAGCACCTGGCAGAAGTATTTGAGTCCCTGTCCAGGTACGGGATGAAGTTGAAACCTCAAAATGCCATCTACTCAAACAGAAGGTACAATACTTGGGACACATCGTCAGTTCGGAAGGAGTAGCGCCGGACCCAGAGAAAGTCACCGCCATTCAGAAGTGGCGGAGCCGAAGAACCTTAAGGAAGTGCGACAGTTCCTGGGACTAACGGGTTACTACAGAAGGTTCGTGAAAGATTACACGAAGAAGGCAGCCCTCTACAGGACCTCCTAGTAGGACAATCCCTAAAGAGCAGAAACCCTCCCTTTAATTGGGGTAAGGAACAGGCTGAAGCATTTCAAAAGATGAAAGAGATCCTTACAGGTGATGAGATCTTGACGTATCCTGATTACAGTCAACCGTTCCTGCTGTACACCGATGCAAGTAATGAAGGTTTAGGAGCAGTTCTCAGTCAGAAGCAGAATGGACAAGAAAAAGTCATCGCTTATGCCAGCAGAAAACTCAGGCCGACGGAGAGAAATCCGGAAAATTATAGCAGCTTCAAGCTGGAGTTTCTGGCGCTGGTCTGGGCCATTACTGAAAGATTTAAGCACTATCTGGCCTCCAACAAGTTCACGGCGTACACAGACAACAACCCGTTAACGCACCTGGAAACCGCCAAGCTGGGCGCCATGGAGCAGCGTTGGATGGCTCGGTTGTCCAATTACCAGTTTACTATCAAGTACCGGGCAGGCCGAAAGAATGCTAATGCCGACGCATTGTCCCGAATGCCGCATGACTCTGACACGGAAGAAGAATCGGACGACTTGGAAGAAATTGAGCTACCTGCGTTCCATCGAAATGGGGTAGTCCATGAGCATCGAGTCTACAGAAAGCAGTATGGTGCAACATTAAATCCTTTACCCCATCACAGCTGGAAAGAGACTCAGGACAGTGATCCAGTGGTCAGCTGTATCAAGGAGTTGTTAAGACAGGAAGGTTCCTCCTTGGAAAAGGATGCACCTATGTCAGCAAAGCTCCTGTGGAACGAGAGAAGCCGGTTGTTCCTATACCGTGAGAAGTTGTGCAGGAGATACGTCAACCCCAGGACCCACGAGATGGTCTGGCAGATAGTGGTCCCCAAGGCAGACGTCCCAATGGTGTTGGAAGCATACCACGATCAAGCAGGACACTTTGGCTGGAGAAAGCTGGAGACCCTGTTGAGATGCCGGTTCTACTGGGTAGGGATGCGCAGCTCCATCGAGAGGTGGTGTCGGAACTGTGGACCCTGTGGTCTTAGAAAAAGGACTACGGTAGTCAGAAGGCACCCCTGCAATCTATCCGGACGACTCGTCCCTTGGAGATTGTGGCCTGGACCACGTCAAATTGTCGCCAAGTAGATCTGGATACTCATACGCCTTGACCATGGTGGACCATTACTCCAGATTTCTGGTGGTTGTTCCAGTTAAGGACCAGACCGCAGTGACGGCAGCGAAAACCTTTCAAGCAAGCTTCTGCAGACCGCATGGGTATCCGGAGCAGGTATTAACTGATCAAGGACCTGCTTTCGAGGCTGACCTATTCAAGGAATTCTGTCACATGTATGGGTGCAAGAAAATTAGAACAACACCATACCAACCTCAAACCAACGGTCTTTGCGAGAAAATGAATCATATTGTCCTTGATTTGTTGAAATCCATACCGTTGGAAGACAGGAATCGATGGCCGGACTTACTTCCTGATTTGGTTGACTTGTATAACCATATACCTGTAAGTTCCACAACTGCACTCCAGCCTATCTTATGAGAGCAAGGCCCGGAAAACTACCAATGGATCTAGAACTTGGAGTGGTAGAACCGGAGGCAGACGACGCCGTTGAAAACTGGGACGTCAATCGGCAAGAGCAATACAGAAGAGTGCAAGTCTGCGTAGAAGAAAGTCTCAACAAGGCACGGGAAAAACAGGAAGATATTTACAACAGGAATGCTCCTGCCAAGCCTTTGATGCCTGGAGAAGTGGTATTGAAAAGGAAAAGGAAAATGCACAAATTGGATAACCAGTGGGAACAAGAACCCTACGTTGTACAAGATTCTAAATATGACAATAGAAAAGTTTGTATCATCAGTAAGGACGGAGGAAGAACAACATCCACTGTGTCCAGAGACCATTTGAAATTGTGTCCAGAACCCTTAAAGCTTTGTGAAAAGAACCCTGTCATCAATCAAGAAGAAAGAAAAGAAGAGGTCATACACACGGATCTGGGAGATTTCCCTGCTGATTGGCCGAGACTGGGAGATGCTGTAATAATTCCGGTGTTGCAGTTTTATCAGCCACAAGAGGAAGTTCTACCTCCAGTTGTGCCCGTGGTGCCAGTTGAGTCAGTTCAAGAGTTACCAATTCCAGCAACACCTCAACCTACAGAATCTCAAGAAGGACCATCAGAAGCAGCGCCCCATGCTATGGGACCCCCTGGTGAAGCTGACTCACACCGCCCAGCCATCAGTACGCTTGCCAGATCCATAGAAAGATTGAGGCAGTTCTATAGTTTGCCGTTACGCAGTGCAGACAGATCACAACTTAATATACCTGAAGCTACTCCACGTAGATCAGAGCGAACCACAAAAGGGAAGATACCCATTCGATACCAGCAGTAATTATAACAAACTAATGTGAATATTGTAAAATGTGTATATATATATGTGTCTTTTCTTTATTGTGTCGTATAATGGACTCTGAGGCTGAGGACTGAGCCAGCCCAAGAACTGATCCTGTAAATAGTTGCACTAAGGTGCATAATATTGGTTTTACATGAAACCACCTTAACTACCTCTGAATACAAAAACCCGTGTGGTGTGGCACTGAGTGAGGTCTGCATTCAGATGTCCTGCAGCCCACCCAGGACCCACGTTGAAGGTTTGGTGCGGGTCCTTCACAAGAATACTGTGTATTTATTGAATGTTTTGATGCCTTAATACTTTTTGTATTTTTCTATATGTTTTAATGCAACGTTCAAGAAATCCTTACCTCCCGGATGGGACGAGTTAATGTTAATGTTTAATGCATAAACAAAATGTCTTTTGTATTTCACAGCCCGGGAGTGCTGTCTTTTACCATGGGGGAATGTGTAGCCCTGGTATTTAAGGTACACCATACCAGGAGGATGAGTGGAGAGGTAACGGTTAAGGGCTCTACATGACATCACATACACTTAGACACACCCACAGGGAGTGTTCAGATTCAGTTAGTGATTCAGCAGTCTAGCCTGGACCTGTGAGGAGGAAGGAGCAGAGTCTAGTTCGGGTGGCTCAGGACTGAGTCATCCCACCTGTGTGCAGTTCAGTAAGTGGAGGCCAGTAAAGGTGAGCCAGATCACCTCAGCCTGGTCAGAGCTGTGCCCCACTGGCAGACGGACTGAGACAGCTATTGAGAGTGTGAGCAAGTCGAAGGGCACAGTGGAAGGAATTGAGAAGTGCTTTAGGATTGGAGAAGTCCTGCACCTTGTCACCGGTCACTGGGGACCGACGTGTCACTATAGCTCCAGGCATAGTGATAAAAGAACCAGAGGCTTACTGGACCTTAGGTGGCAGCAAGTAGCCTTGGAGTGTCAGTACGTAACAGAGGTCAGTTGGAATAGGAACTTTGAGCCTGATCAGCAAAAGAAGGAACCTAGTTCCATCATTGGAAGGCTTCGACCACAAAACTGACCGGGCAGTACAGCGTTGAAAAAGCTGGAGTTTATAGAGGGAACTACACTTTATGCTGGTTGGACTCATCACCATTTTGAAAGTAAAGGAGGCCCCTAACTTGCTCAGCCGTTGCCTCAAAACTCATCCTCCATCAACCCCATCAGCCTCCCTGGGACCTGCCTGAACAACTTGAAGTAAAAGGTATGGAAAGACGCTGATGTGTGAGACTGTGTTACTCAATTGCACCCCTGCACAACCCTATCATAATTATCGACCTGAGGGAAGAGTCCCACCTGTAGGGGACCCGACATCTAGCTGCCTCACCATCCCCTCAGAGATCTACAGCAGCGCTGGTCTTAGTGATCAGGAAACTACAGGTGGCGTCACGAACTGTATATAAATCTATCCCCTGTAAATATACCCCCCAACATACGCCTGACCGCCAGGGCCATAGACCGAGCCACCGCTACCTGTGACAACCCCATAGACTTCCATGGGCTCGGCTCTGAGTACCCCATTGCCCTGGTAACCCACAATTGTGGTGCGTGGTCACGACAGTATCCCACTCTCAGGTAAGGAGGGGGCACTACCCAGGACTATAACACTCACACCCAGCACACACCAGTTCAGTCGGGGC
>JARQOD010007080.1:0-40365 GCA_033576555.1 Oophaga sylvatica | reverse complement strand
GGTTACTGCACGTCCTCGGGTAACCTATTTCTCATGACATCGGAAATCTGCCCCTGTGCCTTTTTATTTTACTGCAGCGTCCTCTGGTAACCTATTTTTGCATGACACCCGGTAAACTCGTCCACTTGGCCTTCTAGGGTTACTGCACGTCCTGTAACCTACTTCTCATGACACCCCGGTAAAACTCTGTCACTTGGCCTTTTTGGGTTTACTGCAGCGTCCTCTGGAACCTCCCTTTTTTCTGCATGACATCCAGAAATACTCGTCCACTTGGCCTTCTATGGTTACTGCAGCGTCTTCTGGTAACCAATTTCTGCATGACACCCTAACACTCTGTCCATTTTGGGGCCCTTCCTAGGGTTTCTGCAGCCTTCGGTAATCTCCCTTGCAGACACCGGGTAACACTCTTCCACGTGGCCTTCAAGGGTTTTACGTCCTCTGGTAATCTACCTCTGCAGACATCCTAACACTCTGTCCACTGGGGGTCTTCTATGGTTACCACGTCCTCGGGTAATTACTTCTGCTGACATCCGTAACACTCTGTCCACGGGGCCTTTCTATGTTACTGCACCCTCTGGTAACCACTTCTGCATAAAAATGGTAATACTCTGTCCACTTGGCCTTTTAGGGTTACTGCCGTCCTCGGGTAACCTATTTTTTTTCATGACATCCGGTAAACCTTCCACTGGGGGCCTTCAGTTATGCAGCGCCCTTGGTAACCTACTTCTCATACACCCGGGTAACACTCTGTCACTGTGGCCTCTATGGTTACTGCACGTCCTCGGGGTAAACTACTTCGCTGAACCCGGGAAATCCGTCCATGGGGCCCTTTTCTATGGTTACGCAGCGTCCTCGGGGAACCTACCTCTCAGGGCATCCATAATACTTTTCCCACTGTCCCCTTCTAGGGTTACTGCACCCTCGGGTAACCTACCTCTGCATACACCGTAATACCTGCCCACTGTGGCCTTCATGGTTACTGCACGCCCCTCGGGTAATCTACCTCTGGATGACACCGGGTAATACTCTGTCCACTGTGGCCTTCATGGTTCTACACGCCTCGGGGAACTACCTCTGATGCATCCGGTAATACCTTCCACTGTGGCCTTTCAGGGTTACGCAGGCCCTCGGTAACCACTCTGCATACACCCGGGGTAACAATTCTGTCCACTTGGCCTTCAAAAGGTTACTGCAGCCCCCGGAAAACCTACTTCTGCAGCTCCGGTAACAACGTCCACTGGGGCCTTTCATGGTTATCCTCGGGTAATTACCTCTGCAAAAAACCGGTAACACTCTCTCCCCTGTGGTCTTCTAGGGTTACCAGCGTCCCTTGTAACCTTTAGCTGACATCCGTAACACTCTTCCCACTGGGGGCCTTCTAGGGATACTGCAGCGTCCTCGGGTAATCTATCTCCATGACACCCGGGTAACACTCTCCACTGTCCTTTCTATCTTACTGCAGCGTCCTCGGGTAACCTTTTTCTGATGACATCGGGTAACTCTTCCACTGTGGCTTCAGGGTTTACGCAGCGCCTCGGAAACCCACTTCTGCATACTCCGTAAACTTTTTCCACTTGCCTTCAGGTTACTGCGGGTCCCGGGTAATCTACCTCACAGGGGCTTTTCCGGTAACACCTTCCACTGGGGCCTTCTAGGTTTCTGCAGCTTTTCCGTAACCTACTTCGCATGACGCCGTAACACTCGTCCCTGTGGCCTTCTATGTTACTGCAGCGTCCTCGGGTAACCTATTTCTGCTGACTCCGGTAATACTCTGTCCACTGGGGCCCTTTTTAAAGGTTACTGCATGTCCTCGGAATCTACCCTTTTGCAAGACACCCGGGTAATACTCTGTCCACTGGCCCTTCTAGGGTTACTGCAGCGTCCTCTGGTAATCTACCTCTGCATGACATCCGTAATATCTTCCACGTGGCCTTTATGTTACGCGGTCCTCGGTAACCTACTCTCAGACATCCGTAACAACTGCCACTGTGGCCTTCTAGGGTTACTGAAAGCTTTCCTCTGGTAACCACTTCTGCATACACCCGTTAACCTCTGTCCACTGTGGCCTTTCAGGGTTTACTGCAGCGTCCTTGTAACTATTTTCTGCTTGACACCCGGAAATACTAAAATCCACTGTGGCCTTCTATGGTTCTGCAGCGCCCGGGTAACCTACCTCTGCATGACATCCAGTAAAAAAATCCGCCATTTGGGCCTTTCTAGGGTTTACTGCACGTCCTCGGAAACCCTCCCCTCTGCATAACATCCTTAATCTCTGTCCCTGGGGCCCTTCTATTACTGCAGCGTCCTCGGTAATCTACCTCTGCATACATCCGGTAATACCTGTCCACTGTCCCTTTCATGTTACTGAAATTCCTCGGTAACCTACTTCTGCATGACATCCGTAAAACTGCCCACGGGGCCTTCTATGGTTCGTCCTCTGGAAATCTACCTCTGCATGAATCCGTAACACTCTGTCCACTTGGGTCTTCAAAGGTTTCTGCAGCGTCCTCGGGTAACCACTTTCTGCGACACCCGGGTAATACTCTGCCCCACTGTGGCCTTCTAGGTTACTGCAGCGTCCTCTGGTAACTACCTCTACAACACCCGGGTAACACTCGTCCACTGTCCCTTCTATGGTTATGAAAGCGTTTTCGGGAAAACCACCGCATGACGCCGGGTAACACCTGCCACGTGGCCTTCTAGGGTTTTCTGCACTCCTCCGAAACCTACTTCTGAAATACACCCGGGTAATCTCTTCCATTTGGGGCCCTTTTATGGTTACGCAGGCCCCTGAAATCTCCCTCTCATGACATCCGGAAATACTCTGTCCACTGTGGCCTTCAGGGTTTACTGCACTCCTCTGGAAATCTACCTCTGCAGACACCGTAATACTCCCACTGGGCCTCAGGGTTACTGGGCGCCTCTGTAACCTACCTCGCAGACACCCGGTAATACTCTGTCCACTGTGGCCTTCATGTTACTGCAGCGCCCTCTGAAAATCTACCCGGCATGACACCTAATACTCGTCCACTGTGGCCTTCAGGTTACTGATTACCCGGGGAACCTATTTCTCATGACACCCGGGTAAAAATCTACAAGTTTTTCAAGCGGACAGCACTGGGGAGTTACCGGATCATCCGGCAAACTCCCGAGTGCTTCGCTGCTTGAATACTTGTGGTTGTGGACCTGGCAAAACTCCCCCGGTCATGAGACTTTGATGCTGCCAGAGGGGGGTTGAACGGGACAATGCCGCAATTTTTTCAAACACAGATAAAAAAGCAAAAAATCCTACCAAACACAATAGATAGTCTTTTTGAAAAAACCTCCCAAAAAATGTTGAATAAGAGATATAAAAAAAGGGGAAAACTAAACTCAACCATTTTGCATCCATGACTCTGTGCGATAAACGGGGTTCACAGAACCTTGGACTAAGGCCACATCGCGGCCTACACAACTGGCAAAAATATGAAATTTTGTAAAAAATTTTTAAATCGATCAAATAAGTATTCATTGACAAAATGCTTTTAAACATCGATTTCTCCACACAGAAATGGTAGGGTGAAGAAAAAACGATAATTTGGAAAAAAAAAAAAATGACAGCAGTTGACAGCACAAGAATGGACACTTCAAGAAACATTTGGGATGAAAACACTGAAATTTCTGGGACATTGAGAAAACAAAAAAAACAAAAGGGTTTCGTGAGCGAAATTACGACTGGACAGTTTTTTCTTGGCAGATGAGCACGCAAAACATCAAAGGGAAAACCAGATTCCTTTGCCAACCCCGCAAAGAAGGAAAACAGCAAACAAGGGAACAAAAGCGGTTTTCCAGGGCAGAGTCTATTCCACGACGATTCCAATTTTGGTGTACCTTTTTCTTCTCATTTTTTGGGGAAAGGAAAAAGGACAATGGGGCAAAAGGGGGCCAAAGGGAAAGGGGTGGTAAGAAACACCGCGACGAGAAGGGGACAATCAATGCCGTGCACCTCCCGCAATCTCCCCCATGAGAACCGGGAACGGGGGGAAAAAGAAGCCACAAGAACAAAAGAATTTAGGGGTAAATATTTCATCTTGCACACTTACTATTGGACTAAATTTATTACCCAAAAGGGACTGCGTTTTGCCCTTCCAATTATCCAGATTGGTTTAACTTTAAATTGGACCTTTTTGCCTTTTTTAGAACAAAGATTAGCATATATTCAAAGAGGGGGAAAAACACCATTGCTGCAATAGTATGCCCTAGGGTTTTGTTTTACATATTTTGGTCTTTATAACAAAAGAAACTTTAAAACCTCCTTTTTAAAAATAATTTTGGGGAATCATATACCCAAATTTGGGTTAAAGGGGACATGGCTAATTGAAACGGAGGGTAGGGTCCATTCAAAGAGGAATTTAACACACATAGAGACGGGTTTGGGATGGGCTCTCAGTAAAAAAGGGCTATCACCACAGGGCAGCCGAAAAGGGGGGCCCTGGGGGTGATGATACCCATAAATAAGGGCGAGTTTTTGGGTAAATTGTTGACACGGCAGTTTACTAATTTTGTCTAAAGTCCCACACCTTTTTTTCAAAGTAATTGAAATCTGATCAATGAGCTTTACTAAGGTTTTGAAGACCAAAAACTCTCTGATTTTCTTTGGTGGATTTTTTCCATGACACCTATTATGTAAAACCCTGCCTAAAACCCATAAAAATCTGATGGCCCCCCCGGACCCCCAAATTGTGTCGGGGCGGGGCCTCATGTGGTAAGGTACCCTTTTTTTCTAATAAAGTGTTACGTCATTTTGCTATTGAGCCAATCTTATACATGGATACTAACCATTTCTAGTAAGATTGGGGGTCTGGACATCACAAGGATACTATTCTCGTTTCTTTTGATGTTGTATCACTGTACACCTCCATTAAACAAACGTGGTTTGGGGGCTGTTGGGTGGCGCTGGCGGCTCGACATGGCCCCAGGGGTACACAGCTGGTCCGGCATGTTGGATTTTGCCCTCAAGAAAATTTTTTTTTTTTTTTTGGGGATAATTTTTCCTGCATTGCGGGTACCGCCGGGTCCAATGGGCCCCATTTTATGCAAACATCTCATGGGGGACGGGGACCAGCATGTTACTTTCCATCCACTGGCCCTTTCAACCCGGGGTGGCGCTACTTTGATGAACTTTTGTTTTTGGGAGGGGAACAAATGACTGGTATTTTTCCATAGTCATTTTAACATATTTTTCCCGAGCTGAATTTCACAAGAACACCCTTTGACCAATTCAATTTTTGGAACTTTAGTGTACAAACACAGGGATTGTTGACTGATTTGTTTAAAAAGGAACAGCAGGAAATCTCCTTTTTTTTTGATAAAATCATCCAAGGAAAGAAAGTCTCTCCCTTGGAGTCAATGCTGAGAGTACGTGGGTATAAAGGACAGACTGTTTTGGACAGGAGGCTTGATCAATGTGTGAAATTCAAAAAGAAGGGGGACCTGAAAGGATCTAAAAAATTCAAGGAGAAAGCCTTAAAGAAAACTTTGGAAGAGTAAAACAAACGTTTTAAAATTTTCCCCTAAAAGATCCCTTTTTTTTTCTCCCTATTGCCCTGTTAGGTAAAATAGGAATATTTTTGAATAAGCAGGGCTTTTAACATAGATTTTTCCCGGGATGTAGTTGATTTCGCACAAGCCATTGCTTTCTTATAGGCGGGGGCAAAATTTTGAAAGATAATTGGTCAAATCTGACATTGGGATCCTCCAAAATACCAACATTTAACTTGGGCCCCCAAAAAATGGAAATTTTTCCATGTTTGAATTGTGCATGCGTGGCAAAGACGGGTGCATTTTTGGCCACCCCACGCAGGGGGTCAAACCTTTCGGATCCGGGAACTACCTTGTACTCAGCTTTTGTAATCTATATCTCGGTGTCCGGTGGACTCATGTAAAAGGCGAGACAACGAGGGAAGTTAAGGCTGGTAAGTAAACACAAAAGTACTATCAGGAGAAGAGAGGGAACTGCCGGTATCAAGCATTTTGTAGAATGGGGACACTTGGTCATCAGTGAGTTTTGAGTTATTGACGGGGTTCCACCCCTCGGAGAGGTGGCGACAGATTAAGTTGTTTAAAACAGAAAAAATCCCGGTAGATCTCCTTTTTGGAGAAAATGCAACCAAAGGGTTTTAATATCGAAATAATTTCATTTTGTGCTGTAATTTTTGCACCGGTAGCAATGTGCAGGACTTTTCCAAGCCAAAAGCACTTTTCCAATAATCTTCCTTCCACTTTGCCCTTCGATTTGCTCGACTCTTAATAGATAGCTCAGTCTTTCTTCCAGTGGGGCACAGCTCTGACTAGGCTGAGGTGAACTAGACCACCTGTACTAGCCTCCACTTTCTGAACTGCTGACAGCTCAAACTGGACACGTCTACTCTGTCCAAGGACAGGAAACTGACTGACTAAAATCACTCCCTTCCACACCCCTGCTGGGTGTGTCAGAAGTGTACATGATGTATGAAGAGCCCTTAACTGTTACCTCTCCACTCATCCTCCTGGTATTGTGTACCAGGGCTACACATTCCCCCATGGTAAACGACAGCACTCCCGGGCTGTAAAATATAAAGAGACAGTTTGTTTATGCATGAAAACATCAACAATAACATTAATTCGTCCCATCCGGGAGGTGAGGATATCTTAAACGTTGCAAACATTATAGAAAAAATACAAATATTAAATAGCATTCAATAAATACAGTATTCTTGTGAAGGACCCGCACCAAACCTTCAACGTGGGTCCTGGGTGGGCTGCAGGACATCCGAATGCAGACCTCACTCAGTGCCACACCACACGGGTTTTTGGTTCAGAGGTAAGTCAAGGTTTCATGTGAAACCATTAAAAAGGCACTTTAGTGCAACTATTTACAGGATACAGTTTTTGGGCTGGCTCAGTCCTCAGCCTCTGAGTCCATCATAAGACACAATAGGAAAAACACATATATATATATAGACTTTTTACAATATTCACATCAATTCGTTATAATCACTGCTGATATCTAATGGGTAACTTCCCTTTTGTGATTCGCTCTGATCTACGTGTGTAGCCTCAGGTATATCAAGTTGCGATCTGTCTGCACTGCGTAACGGCAAACTATAGAACTGCCTCAATCTTTCTATGGATCTGGCAAGCGTACTGATGGCTGGGCGGTGTGAGTCAGCTTCACCAGGGGATCCCATAGTATGGGGCGCTGCTTCTGATGATCCATCTTGAGATTCCACAGGTTGAGGTGTTGCTGGGATGGGTAACTCCTGAGCGGGCTCAACTGGCACCACGGGCACAACTGGAGGTAGAACTTCCTCTTGTGGCTGATAAAACTGCAACACTGGAATTATCACAGCATCTCCCAGTCGGGGCCAATCCGCAGGAAAATCTCCCAGATCGGTGTGTATGACCTCTTCCTTTCTTTCTCCTTGATTGAGGACAGGGTTCTTTTCACAACGCTTTAAGTGTTCTGGACACAATTTCAAATGATCTCTGGACACAGTGATTGTTGTTCTTCCTCCGTCCTTACTGACGACACAAACTTTTCTGTTGTCATATTTAGAATCTTGTATGACGTAGGGTTCTTGCTCCCACTGGTTATCCAATTTGTGCATTTTCCTTTTCCTTTTTAATACTACCTCTCCAGGCATCAAAGGCTTGGCAGGAGCATTTCGATTGTAAACATCTTCCTGTTTCTCCCGTGCCTTATTGAGACTTTCCTCTACACAGATTTGTACTCTTCTGTATTGCTCTTGCCGATTGACGTCCCAGTTTTCAACAGCGTCGTCTGCCTCCGGTTCTACCACTCCAAGTTCTAGATCCATTGGTAGTCTTCCGGGCCTTGCTCTCATAAGATAGGCTGGAGTGCAGTTAGTTGAGCTTACAGGTATATGGTTATACAAATCAACCAAATCAGGCAGTAAATCCGGCCATCGATTCCTGTCTTCCAACGGTATGGATCTCAACAAATCAAAGACAATATGGTTCATTTTTTCGCAAAGACCGTTGGTTTGAGGGTGATATGGTGTTGTTCTTATTTTCTTGCACCCGTACATGTGACAGAATTCCTTGAATAAATCAGCTTCGAAAGCAGGTCCCTGATCGGTTAATACTTGCTCCGGATACCCATGCGGTCTACAGAAGCTTGCTTGAAAGGTTTTCGCGGCCGTCACTGCGGTCTGGTCCTTAACTGGAACAACTACCAGAAATCTGGAGTAATGGTCCACCATGGTCAAGGCGTATGAGTATCCAGATCTACTTGGCGACAATTTGACATGGTCCAGGGCCACAATCTCCAGAGGACGAGTCGTCCGGATAGGTTGCAGGGGTGCCTTCTGACTACCGTAGTCCTTTCTTCTGAGACCACAGGGTCCACAGTTCCGACACCACCTCTCGATGGAGCTGCGCATCCCTACCCAGTAGAACCGGCATCTCAACAGGGTCTCCAGCTTTCTCCAGCCAAAGTGTCCTGCTTGATCGTGGTACGCTTCCAACACCATTGGGATGTCTGCCTTGGGGACCACTATTTGCCAGACCATTTCATGGGTTCTGGGGTTGACGTATCTCCTGCACAACTTCTCACGGTATAGGAACAACCTGCTTTTCTCGTTCCACAGGAGCTTTGCTGACATAGGTGCATCCTTTTCCAAGGAGGAGCCTTCCTGTCTTAACAACTCCTTGATGCGGCTGACCACTGGATCACTGTCCTGAGTCTCTTTCCAACTGTGATGGGGTAAGGATTTAATGTTGCACCATACTGCTTTCTGTGGACTCGATGCTCATGGACTACCCCATTTCGATGAAACGCAGGGAGCTCAATTTCTTCCAGGTCGTCCGATTCTTCTTCCGTGTCAGAGTCATGCGGCATTCGGGACAATGCGTCAGCATTAGCATTCTTTCGACCTGCCCGGTACTTGATAGTAAACTGGTAATTGGACAACCGAGCCATCCAACGCTGCTCCATGGCACCCAGCTTGGCAGTTTCCAGGTGCGTTAACGGGTTGTTATCTGTAAACGCAGTGAACTGATTAGAGGCCAGATAATGCTTAAATCTTTCAGTAATGGCCCAGACCAGCGCCAGAAACTCCAGCTTGAAGCTGCTATAATTTTCCGGATTCCTCTCAGTTGGCCTGAGTTTTCTGCTAGCATATGCGATGACTTTTTCTTGGCCATTCTGCTTCTGACTGAGAACTGCTCCCAAACCTTCATTACTGGCGTCGGTGTACAACAGGAACGGTTGGCTGTAATCAGGATAGGTTAAGATCTCATCACCTGTCAGGATCTCTTTCATCTTTTGGAATGCTTCAGCCTGTTCTTTACCCCAATTAAAGGGAGGGTTTCTGCTCTTTAAGGATTGTCCTACTAGGAGGTCCTGTAAAGGAGCTGCCTTCTTCGTGTAATCTTTCACGAATCTTCTGTAGTAACCCGTTAGTCCCAGGAACTGTCGCACTTCCTTAAGGTTCTTCGGCTCCGGCCACTTCTGGATGGCAGTGACTTTCTCTGGGTCCGGCGCTACTCCTTCCGAACTGACGATGTGCCCCAAGTATTGTACCTTCTGTTTGAGTAGATGGCATTTTGAGGGTTTTAATTTCATCCCGTACCTGGACAGGGACTCGAATACTTCTGCCAGGTGCTTCAGATGGTCCTCATATGTCTTGGAATACACGATGACGTCGTCTAGGTATAGCAGCACGGTTTCAAAATTGAGATGTCCCAGACAGTTTTCCATCACTCTCTGAAATGTTCCTGGGGCACTACTGAGCCCAAACGGCATTCTGTCGAACTCACAGAGCCCCATTGGGGTGGTGAAAGCCGTTTTCTCACGATCCTCCTCAGCCACAGCCACTTGCCAGTAACCACTAGTCAGATCAAGGGTAGAAAAGTAGTTAGCCGTTTTCAGAGCAGCTAATGATTCCTCTATACGTGGTAACGGGTATGCATCCTTGTGTGTTATGCGGTTCACCTGCCTGTAATCCACACACATTCTCATACTACCATCTTTCTTTTTAACCAGAACTAGAGGGGCAGCCCAGGGGCTACAAACTATCCCTTATCACCCCGGCTTTCTTCATATCATGCAACATTTCTTTAGCCTTCTGATAATGAGCTGGAGGTATGGGCCTATACCGCTCTTTGATGGGAGGATGACTGCCTGTAGGGATATGATGTTGTACTCCCTTAATTATCCCAAAATCAAGTGGATTTTTGCTAAACACTTGGGCGTACTCTTGCACCACCCGTAATACCCCTTGCTTCTGGTGAGCGGGAGTGGTGTCCGTCCCAACATGGAGTTGCTGACACCATTCCGCCACCTGAGTTGCTGGGTCATTGTCCTCCGCTATTTGACAGGAGTCTAAGGACTCAGCCGGGAGAATAGAATTATTATCAACAGCATGAAGTTTAGCAATAGTTGCATAACGGGGTAAATTTACCTCATCATCTCCCCAATTGAGAAGCCGTACCGGTACTCTTCCATTCACCACTTCTACTACTCCTCTAGCAGTCATAAGTGTAGGTCTATGTTCTGAATGGTGGGGTTTCTACTACAGCTTGGTAATTCTGTCCTCTCAGACCTATGGCCGCCCTGCACCAAATGATCATTTCACTCATTGGGGGTATCACAATAGGATCCGAGTCAGTGACCCGTACATTACCAATTTCGCCGTCGGTAAGCTTCGCTTGCTGCTGACACACCAGGGCCCGGATCTCTCTTTGGATTACTCCTTTCTGCCTTGGTCGGGCAATCTCAGCGAGCTGTTGGAGCAAGAACACAACTTCTCCCAAACAATTACCGATAATGTTAGTACCCAAAATTATATTTAAACCGTTCTCCTCATTTACAGTCTTTACTACCAGAAGCCCTTGGTCTTTCAACTCCTCTCTGCCCACCTTTACATCTACACATTTTGTTCCGAGTACTTCTACAGGAAGACCATTAGAAGCATACACAGTAAAGTCAAGGCTCGGAGGTTTAAGACTGTCCATTGACCAGTACTTGGTATATAGAGCATCAGGTATTAGGGTCACCTGGGACCCAGTGTCTAACAATGCTGGAACAGCAATACCATCTAGAATAATAGACAGGTAGGGTCGCCCGCCCACATACCTGCGGTTCCAGTCTAGGGGCCTGACGGGTATTCTCCTGGGTGTTGGCCCTTGGACCCAGGTTCTGCCCGTTTAAAGGACACTGTGGAGACAGATGACCTTTCCGGTTGCAGCGATAACAGATGATCTCTCGACGAGGAGGGTGTTGATCAGAGGTTGCTCCTGGGGGTGGCGTTGTCCTCCTCCGGGGGGGCGACGTCTTCTTTCTTCTCCGGTGCATCCACGGAACGTCCTCTGGGCAGTCAGCTAACAAGATCTTCCCTTCCTCCTCTTTCCGCAGCTGTAGGGCACTCATCACAGCGGCCAGATTTTTAGTCAGCTGGCGCACCTCTGAGCGCAGACAGTCCAATTCACTAGAAGGTGTCATCTGCGCTTTGGCTTCGGCCACTAACGGGGAACAGGGGGTTACTGCCGGTTCCAGAGTGACTTCACCCTGATGATGTTGGGTGGCCACCTCAGGTTTGCCCAGGGGCCGCAGCCCTTTTATTGCCATGTCCTTTAGGGCATCAAAGGTAGCATCCGGATGATCTAAGGACCACCAATTTACAGTTCTGCGTTCCTCTGGGGATCTCAATCCCTGTATAAATTGTTCTTTCAGCATTCTATTCTCGTCGATAGCATTTAAATTGTTAATTTGCTTGAGGGCTCTCAGGCTCCCTGTAGTCGGCAAGCATAGTCCCGGATGCTGTCACCTGGCTGTTGTGAACAGTGATAGAAGGCCATCCGGAGATCCGTTTCTGTGCGGTCTTCAAATATGGCATGCAGCTTAAGGAAGATCGCAGGTACCGACTCCTGATCAACGGTATCCCAAGTCTCCACTTCCCTCTCAGCAGCGCCAGTTAGCTGCCCTATTAGCACAGCAGCTTTTTGTCTCTCAGGCATGGAGTACATTTCTAGGATGCTGCATAACTTCCGCTTGAAGCCTGCTAAAGTGCCTGGCCCACCGCTGTATTGGGGAAGCCATTTCGCCCCAGGCATATATGGGAGCGTTAGTGGCATGATCGGGACTACCGGACTGGGTGCAGGGCCTGCACCCCCATCTTGCGCTACAATACCAGACGGTGCGGGATTGGGGCCTCCGGCCGGGGCCGCACTGTCAGCCGGTTGTTGTGACATCTTAGCGCCCCCTTGGTTAAACGGAGCCTACCGGTTCAGACGCTGCTATTTCACAGCACCGCAGGGGGAACAGGACCTTCGTCGCAGGCGCTCTGATGTCAGAGCGTTCACTTCCTGTTGCAGGACCTGCCGATGAGTCAGAGCCAGAGGCGTGTCCAAGACTCTGCGCGCTCTTTCAGATACGCCCACCTTCTTCTCCAGCGCCTTAGGGCGCGAATCTGGCGGCAAATATGGCGGTATTTGGCGCCAAACAACAGCAACAGTCTTTTTCGCCAAAACACTCCACAGGCACACAGGGCTCGCAATGCTGCAAGTTTCGTATCCTGTTCGTGACGCCAAAGTTTTGTGTCGACCCGCCACCACAATTGTGGGTTACCAGGGCAATGGGTACTCAGAGCCGAGCCCGTAGAAGTCTATGGGGATTGTCACAGGTAGCGGTGGCTCGGTCTGTGGCCCTGGCGGTCTGGCGTATGTTGGGGGAATATTTACAGGGGATAGATTTATATACAGTTCGTGACGCCACCTGTAGTATTCTGGTAATTTGTACCAGCGCTGCTATAGATCTCTGAGGGGATGGTGAGGCAGCTAGATGTCGGTCCCCTACAGGTGGGACTGGTCCCTCAAAGTCTATGAAGTCAGTGAAGTCGGGTGCAGATAAATAACACAGTCTCACACGGTCAGCGTCTTTCCATACCTTTACTTGCAAGATGGTAAGGCAGGTCCCAGGGAGGCTGATGGGGTTGATGGAGGATGAGCTTTGAGGCAACAGCTAAGCAAGTTAGGGGCCTCCTTTACTTTCAACACAATGATGAGTACAACCAGCTTGCAGCGTAGTTCCCTCTATAATTTCAGCTATTCCAAAGCTGTTCTGCCCGGTCAGTTTTGTGGTGAAGCCTTCCAATTGATGAAACTAGGTTCTTGCTTTTGTCTGCGCTTGACTCAAAGTCCCTATTCCACCTGACTCCAGTTACGTACTGACTATATGGGGCTGTTTGCCGCGACCTAGAGTCCGGTAAATCCCTGGTTTTCTTACCACTATGCTTGTAGCTAATAGTGATCCTTCGGTCCCCAGTGACCGGTAGAAATGTGCAGGACTTTCCAAGCCAAAAGCACTTTTCCAATAATCTTCCTTCCACTTTGCCCTTCGATTTGCTCGACTACTTAATAGATAGCTCAGTCTTTCTTCCAGTGGGGCACAGCTCTGACTAGGCTGAGGTGAACTAGACCACCTGTACTAGCCTCCACTTTCTGAACTGCTGACAGGCTCAAACTGGACACGTCTACTCTGTCCAAGGACAGGAAACTGACTGACTAAAATCACTCCCTTCCACACCCCTGCTGGGTGTGTCAGAAGTGTACATGATGTATGAAGAGCCCTTAACTGTTACCTCTCCACTCATCCTCCTGGTATTGTGTACCAGGGCTACACACTCTGTCCACTGTGGCCTTCTATGGTTACTGCAGCGTCCTCTGGTAACCTACTTCTGCATGACATCCTGTAACACTCTATCCACTGTGGCCTTCTATGGTTACTGCAGCGTCCTCTGGTAACCTACTTCTGCATGACATCCGGTAACACTCTGTCCACTGTGGCCTTCTATGGTTACTGCAGCGTCCTCTGGTAATCTACCTCTGCATGACTTCCGGTAATACTCTGTCCACTGTGGCCTTCTATGGTTACTGCAGCGTCCTCTGGTAACCTACCTCTGCATGATATCCGGTAATACTCTGTCCACTGTGGCCTTCTATGGTTACTGCAGCGTCCTCTGGTAACCTACTTCTGCATGACATCCGGTAACACTCTGTCCACTGTGGCCTTCTATGGTTACTGCAGCGTCCTCTGGTAACCTACTTCTGCATGACATCCGGTAATACTCTGTCCACTGTGGCCTTCTATGGTTACTGCAGCGTCCTCTGGTAATCTATCTCTGCATGACATCCGGTAACACTCTGTCCACTGTGGCCTTCTATGGTTACTGCAGCGTTTTCTGGTAACCTACTTCTGCATGACGTCCGGTAACACTCTGTCCACTGTGGCCTTCTATGGTTACTGCAGCGTCCTCTGGTAACCTACTTCTGCATGACATCCGTAATACTCTGTCCACTGTGGCCTTTTATGGTTACTGCAGCGTCCTCTGGTAATCTACCTCTGCATGACATCCGGTAATACTCTGTCCACTGTGGCCTTCTATGGTTACTGCAGCGTCCTCTGGTAACCTACTTCTGCATGACATCCGGTAACACTCTGTCTACTGTGGCCTTCTATGGTTACTGCAGCGTCCTCTGGTAACCTACTTCTGCATGACATCCGGTAATACTCTGTCCACTGTGGCCTTCTATGGTTACTGCAGCGTCCTCTGGGACCTACCTCTGCATGACATCCAGTAATACTCTGTCCACTGTGGCCTTCTATGGTTACTTCAGCGTCCTCTGGTAACCTACCTCTGCATGACATCCGGTAACACTCTGTCCACTGTGGCCTTCTATGGTTACTGCAGCGTCCTATGGTAACTACTTCTGCATGACATCCGGTAATACTCTGTCCACTGTGGCCTTTTATGGTTACTGCAGCGTCCTCTGGTATCTACCTCTGCATGACATCCGGTAATACTCTGTCCACTGTGGCCTTCTATGGTTACTGCTGTGTCCTCTGGTAACCTACTTCTGCAAGACATCCGGTAACACTCTGTCCACTGTGGCCTTCTATGGTTACTGCAGCGTCCTCTGGTAATCTACCTCTGCATGATATCCGGTAATACTCTGTCCACTGTGGCCTTCTATGGTTACTGCAGCGTCCTCTGGTAACCTACTTCTGCATGACATCCGGTAACACTCTGTCCACTGTGGCCTTCTATGGTTACTGCAGCGTTTTCTGGTAACCTACTTCTGCATGACGTCCGGTAACACTCTGTCCACTGTGGCCTTCTATGGTTACTGCAGCGTCCTCTGGTAACCTACTTCTGCATGACATCCGGTAATACTCTGTCCACTGTGGCCTTTTATGGTTACTGCAGCGTCCTCTGGTAATCTACCTCTGCATGACATCCGGTAATACTCTGTCCACTGTGGCCTTCTACGGTTACTGCAGCTCCTCTGGTAACCTACTTCTGCATGACATCCGGTAAACTCTGTCTACTTTGGCCTTCTATGGTTACTGCAGCGTCCTCTGGTAACCTACTTCTGCATGACATCCGGTAATACTCTGTCCACTGTGGCCTTCTATGGTTACTGCAGCGTCCTCTGGGAACCTACCTCTGCATGACATCCAGTAATACTCTGTCCACTGTGGCCTTCTATGGTTACTTCAGCGTCCTCTGGTAACCTACTCTGCATGACATCCGGTAACACTCTGTCCACTGTGGCCTTCTATGGTTACTGCAGCGTTTTCTGGTAACCTACTTCTGCATGACGTCCGGTAACACTCTGTCCACTGTGGCCTTCTATGGTTACTGCAGCGTCCTATGGTAACCTACTTCTGCATGACATCCGGTAATACTCTGTCCACTGTGGCCTTTTATGGTTACTGCAGCGTCCTCTGGTAATCTACCTCTGCATGACATCCGGTAATACTCTGTCCACTGTGACCTTCTATGGTTACTGCAGCGTCCTCTGGTAACCTACTTCTGCATGACATCCGGTAACACTCTGTCCACTGTGGCCTTCTATGGTTACTGCAGCGTCCTGTGGTAATCTACCTCTGCAGGACATCCGGTAATACTCTGTCCACTGTGGCCTTCTATGGTTACTGCAGCGTCCTCTGGTAACCTACTTCTGCATGACATCCTGTAACACTCTGTCCACTGTGGCCTTCTATGGTTACTGCAGCGTCCTCTGGTAACCTACTTCTGCATGACATCCGGTAACACTCTGTCCACTGTGGCCTTCTATGGTTACTGCAGCGTCCTCTGGTAACCTACTTCTGCATGACATCCGGTAATACTCTGTCCACTGTGGCCTTCTATGGTTACTGCAGCGTCCTCTGGTAACCTACTTCTGCATGACATCCGGTAACACTCTGTCCACTGTGGCCTTCTATGGTTACTGCAGCGTCCTCTGGTAACCTACTTCTGCATGACATCCGGTAACACTCTGTCCACTGTGGCCTTCTATGGTTACTGCAGCGTCCTCTGGTAACCTACTTCTGCATGACATCCGGTAAAACTCTGTCCACTGTGGCCTTCTATGGTTACTGCAGCGTCCTCTGGTAACCTACTTCTGCATGACATCCGGTAATACTCTGTCCACTGTGGCCTTCTATGGTTACTGCAGCGTCCTCTGGTAACCTACTTCTGCATGACATCCGGTAATACTCTGTCCACTGTGGCCTTCTATGGTTACTGCAGCGTCCTCTGGTAACCTACTTCTGCATGACATCCGGTAATACTCTGTCCACTGTGGCCTTCTATGGTTACTGCAGCGTCCTCTGGTAACCTACTTCTGCATGACATCCGGTAAACTCTGTCCACTGTGGCCTTCTATGGTTACTGCAGCGTCCTCTGGTAACCTACTCTGCATGACATCCGGTAACACTCTGTCCACTGTGGCCTTCTATGGTTACTGCAGCGTCCTCTGGTAACCTACTTCTGCATGACATCCGTAAACTCTGTCCACTGTGGCCTTCTATGGTTACTGCAGCGTCCTCTGGTAACCTACTTCTGCATGACATCCGGTAACACTCTGTCCACTGTGGCCTTCTATGGTTACTGCAGCGTCCTCTGGTAACCTACTCTGCATGACATCCGGTAAACTCTGTCCACTGTGGCCTTCTATGGTTACTGCAGCGTCCTCTGGTAACCTACTTCTGCATGACATCCGGTAATACTCTGTCCACTGTGGCCTTCTATGGTTACTGCAGCGTCCTCTGGTAACCTACTTCTGCATGACATCCGGTAACTACTCTGTCCACTGTGGCCTTCTATGGTTACTGCAGCGTCCTCTGGTAACCTACTTCTGCATGACATCCGGTAACACTCTGTCCACTGTGGCCTTCTATGGTTACTGCAGCGTCCTCTGGTAACCTACTTCTGCATGACATCGGTAATACTCTGTCCACTGTGGCCTTCTATGGTTACTGCAGCGTCCTCTGGTAACCTACTTCTGCATGACATCCGGTAAACTCTGTCCACTGTGGCCTTCTATGGTTACTGCAGCGTCCTCTGGTAACCTACTTCTGCATGACATCCGGTAATACTCTGTCCACTGTGGCCTTCTATGGTTCTGCAGGTCCTCTGGTAACTACTTCTGCATGACATCGGTAATACTCTGTCCACTGTGGCCTTCTATGGTTACTGCAGGTCCTCTGGTAACCTACTTCTGCATGACATCCGGTAATACTCTGTCCACTGTGGCCTTTCTATGGTTACTGCAGCGTCCTCTGGTAACCTACCTCTGCATGACATCCGGTAATACTCTGTCCACTGTGGCCTTCTATGGTTACTGCAGCGTCCTCTGGTAACCTACTTCTGCATGACATCCGGTAACACTCTGTCCACTGTGGCCTTCTATGGTTACTGCAGCGTCCTCTGGTAACCTACTTCTGCATGACATCCGGTAATACTCTGTCCACTGTGGCCTTCTATGGTTACTGCAGCGTCTCTGGTAACCTACTTCTGCATGACATCCGGTAATACTCTGTCCACTGTGGCCTTCTATGGTTACTGCAGCGTCCTCTGGTAACCTACTTCTGCATGACATCCGGTAACACTCTGTCCACTGTGGCCTTCTATGGTTACTGCAGCGTCCTCTGGTAACCTACTTCTGCATGACATCCGGTAATACTCTGTCCACTGTGGCCTTCTATGGTTACTGCAGCGTCCTCTGGTAACCTACTTCTGCATGACATCCGGTAAACTCTGTCCACTGTGGCCTTCTATGGTTACTGCAGCGTCCTCTGGTAACCTACTTCTGCATGACATCCGGTAATACTCTGTCCACTGTGGCCTTCTATGGTTACTGCAGCGTCCTCTGGTAACCTACTTCTGCATGACATCCGGTAAACTCTGTCCACTGTGGCCTTCTATGGTTACTGCAGCGTCCTCTGGTAACTACCTCTGCATGACATCCGGTAATACTCTGTCCACTGTGGCCTTCTATGGTTACTGCAGCGTCCTCTGGTAACCTACTTCTGCATGACATCCGGTAACTACTCTGTCCACTGTGGCCTTCTATGGTTACTGCAGCGTCCTCTGGTAACCTACTTCTGCATGACATCCGGTAATACTCTGTCCACTGTGGCCTTCTATGGTTACTGCAGCGTCCTCTGGTAACCTACTTCTGCATGACATCCGGTAACACTCTGTCCACTGTGGCCTTCTATGGTTACTGCAGCGTCCTCTGGTAACCTACTCTGCATGACATCCGGTAAACTCTGTCCACTGTGGCCTTCTATGGTTACTGCAGCGTCCTCTGGTAACCTACTTCTGCATGACATCCGGTAAACTCTGTCCACTGTGGCCTTCTATGGTTACTGCAGCGTCCTCTGGTAACCTACTTCTGCATGACATCCGGTAAACTCTGTCTACTGTGGCCTTCTATGGTTACTGCAGCGTCCTCTGGTAACCTACTTCTGCATGACATCCGGTAATACTCTGTCCACTGTGGCCTTCTATGGTTACTGCAGCGTCCTCTGGTAACCTACTTCTGCATGACATCCGTAAACTCTGTCCACTGTGGCCTTCTATGGTTACTGCAGCGTCCTCTGGTAACCTACTTCTGCATGACATCCGGTAAACTCTGTCCACTGTGGCCTTCTATGGTTACTGCAGCGTCCTCTGGTAACCTACTCTGCATGACATCCGGTAAACTCTGTCCACTGTGGCCTTCTATGGTTACTGCAGCGTCCTCTGGTAAACCTACTTCTGCATGACATCCGGTAACACTCTGTCCACTGTGGCCTTCTATGGTTACTGCAGTGTCCTCTGGTAACCTACTTCTGCATGACATCGGTAACACTCTGTCCACTGTGGCCTTCTATGGTTAGCAGCGTCCTCTGGTAATCTACCTCTGCATGACATCCGGTAATACTCTGTCCACTGTGGCCTTCTATGGTTACTGCAGCGTCCTCTGGTAACCTACTTCTGCATGACATCCGGTAATACTCTGTCCACTGTGGCCTTCTATGGTTACTGCAGCGTCCTCTGGTAACCTACTTCTGCATGACATCCGGTAACACTCTGTCCACTGTGGCCTTCTATGGTTACTGCAGCGTCCTCTGGTAACCTACTTCTGCATGACATCCGGTAATACTCTGTCCACTGTGGCCTTCTATGGTTACTGCAGCGTCCTCTGGTAACCTACTCTGCATGACATCCGGTAAACTCTGTCCACTGTGGCCTTCTATGGTTACTGCAGTGTCCTCTGGTAACCTACTTCTGCATGACATCCGTAAACTCTGTCCACTGTGGCCTTCTATGGTTACTGCAGCGTCCTCTGGTAACCTACTTCTGCATGACATCCGGTAATACTCTGTCCACTGTGGCCTTCTATGGTCTGCAGTCCTCTGGTACTACTCGATGACATCCGTAACTTGTCCACGGGCTCTTGTTCGCAGGTCTTGGAACTACCTGCTGACATCGGTAAACTTGTCCACGTGGCCTTTATGGTCTACCTGGTAACTACTTGCATGACATCGGTAACTTGTCACGGCCTTATGGTTACTGCGCGTCTCTGGTAACTATCCATACATCGGTAACTTGTCACTGTGGCCTTTATGGTTACTGCAGGTCTTGAACATCTGCATGAATCGGTAACTCTGTCACTGGCTTATGTTATCAGGTCCTCTGGTAACTACTTCTGCATGACATCGGTAAACTCTGTCCATGTGGCCTTTATGGTATAGCGTCTTGTAACTACTTCGCATGACATCGTAATCTGTCCACTGTGGCTTCTATGGTTACTGCGGTCTTGTAACTACTCTGCATGAATCGGTAAACTGTCATGTGGCCTTCTATGGTCTGCGCTCCTCTGTAACTACTCTGATGACATCGTAACTTTCCACTGGGCTCTATGGTTACTGCAGTCTCGGACTACTCGCATGACACGTAATACTCTCCACTGGCCTCTATGGTACTGCAGGTCTCTGTAACACTCTGCATGCATCGTAACCTCCATGTGGCCTTTTGGTTCTGCAGGTCTCTGGTAACTACTTGCATGACATCGTAACTCTTCATGTGGCTTTATGGTTACTGAGCGTCCTGTAATACTCTGCTGACATCGGTAATACTCTGTCCAGTGGCCTTCTATGGTTCTGCAGGTCCTTGGTAACTATTCTGCATGACATCCGGAAATCTGTCCACTGTGGCTTTAGTTCTGCAGGTCCTCTGGTAACCACTTTGCATGAATCCGTAAACTTGTCCACTGGGCTTTATGGTTACTGCAGTCTTGTACTACTTGCATGACATCGTAACCTGTCCATGTGGCTTCTATGTTATCAGGTCTCTGGTAACTACTCTGCATACATCGTAATACTCTGTCCGTGCTTCATGTTACTGCAGGTCTTGGTAATACTTGCATACATCCGTAACTCTGTCCACTGTGGCTTTTCATCTGCATCCTTGACCCTTCGCATACCTAAATTCACTGGCTTCTTCCAGGTCTCTGAACACTGATACACGAATTTCCACTGTGCTTCTGTGCAGGTCTGGTACTTCGAATCTAACTTCAGGCTTAGTCTGCAGGTCCTCTGGTAACATTCTGCATGACATCGTAAACTCTGTCACTGTGGCCTTTATGGTTACTGCAGCGTCCTCTGGTAACTACTTCTGATGACATCGGTAAACTGTCCATGTGGCCTTATGGTTACTCGCTCTCGGTAACCTACTTCTGCATGACTCCGGTAACCTCTGTCACTGTGGCCTCTATGGTTACTGCACGTCCTCTGGTAACTACCTGCATGAACTGAACACTCTGCACTGGGCCTTTATGGTTACTGCAGCTCTCTGGTACCTACTCTGCATACATCCGTAATACTCTGTCCACTGTGCTTTATGGTTACTGCAGCGTCCTCTGGTAACCTATCTGCATGACATCGTAAATCTGTCACTGTGGCCTTCTATGGTTACTGGTCCTGGTAACTACTCTGCATGACTCGTAAACTCTGTCCACTGTGGCCTTCTATGGTTACTGCAGCGTCCTCTGGTAACCTACTCTGCATGACATCGGTAAACTCTGTCCACGTGGCCTTCTATGTTCTGACGTCCTCTGAAACACTCTGCATGACTCGGTAACACTCTGTCCACTGTGCCTCATGGTTACTCAGTCCTCTGTACCTATTCTGCAGCATCGGAAACTCTGTCACGTTGCCTTCTATGGTTACTGCGGGTCCTCTGTAACCTATCTGCATGACATCCGGTAAACTTCTGTCCTGTGGCTTCTATGGTTACTGCAGCGTCCTCTGGTAACTTTCTCTGATGACATCCGGTATATCTGTCACGTGGCCTCTGGTTACTCAGTCCTCTGGTAACTACTTATACTCGTAACTGTCCTTGGCTTCTTGGTACTCAGTCTGGTAACCTACTTCTGCATGACATCCGGTAACCTTGTCTCTGTGCCTTCTCTGGTTACTGCAGCTCTCTGGTAACTATTCTGCAACTCGTGCTATATGTCACTGGCCTTCTATGTTACTGAGTCCTCTGAACCTCTTGCATCATCGGTAACATCTGTCCACTTGGACCTTCTATGTTACCTGGCTCCTCTGGTAACCTATTCTGCATGACACCTGTAACCTTTCCACTTGGCCTTCTGTATGCGTCACTGTACCTTACTTCTAGCATCTGGTAAACTCTGCCACTGTGCTCCTATGGTTACTGCAGCTCCTCTGGTTCTCACTCTGCTACCGGTAACATCTGTCCACTGTGGCTTCTTGTACTGGCTCTCTGTAACGTCCTCTGGCATACATCCGGTAACACTCTGTCCACTGTGCCTTATGGTTGAGTCCTCTTGGTAACTACTTGCTGCTCATGCGTAATACTCTGTCCACTGTGCCTTTCTATGGTTACTGCAGCGTCCTCTGGTAACCTACTCTGCATGACTCCGGTAATACTCTGTCCACTGTGGCCTTCTATGGTTACTGCGTCCTCTGGTAACCTACTCTGCATGACATCCGGTAACACTCTGTCCACTGTGGCCTTCTATGTTACTGCAGCGTCCTCTGGTAACCTACTTCTGCATGACATCCGGTAAACTCTGTCCACTGTGGCCTTCTATGGTTACTGCAGCGTCTTCTGGTAACCTACTACTGCATGACATCCGGTAATACTCTGTCCACTGTGGCCTTCTATGGTTACTGCAGCGTCCTCTGGTAACCTACTGCTGCATGACATCCGGTAACACTCTGTCCACTGTGGCCTTCTATGGTTACTGCAGCGTCCTCTGGTAACCTACTTCTGCATGACATCCGGTAATACTCTGTCCCACTGTGGCCTTCCATGGTTACTGCAGCGTCCTCTAGTAACCTACTTCTGCATGACATCCGGTAATACTCTGTCCCACTGTGGCCTTCTATGTTTACTGCAGCGTCCTCTGGTAACCTACTTCTGCATGACATCCGGTAACACTCTATCCACTGTGGCCTTCTATGGTTACTGCAGCGTCCTCTGGTAATCTACCTCTTCATGACATCTGGTAATACTCTGTCCACTGTGGCCTTCTATGGTTACTGCAGCGTCCCCTGGTAACCTACTTCTGCATGACATCCGGTAATACTCTGTCCACTGTGGCCTTCTATGGTTACTGCAGCGTCCTCTGGTAACCTACTTCTGCATGACATCCGGTAATAAAATGACGCGCACCACATGGTATTACCAGGGTTATGGGGTACTCGGCACCGAGCCCATAGAAATCTATGGGGAATGTCACTGGCAGCAGGACTCGGTCCGTGGCCCTCGGCGGTCATGCAATGGGGGATATTTACAGGGGATTGTAGAATAGTTTGTGACGCCACCTGTGGTTTCTGATCAATAAGACCAGCGCTGCAAGGTAGATCTCTGAGGGGATGTTAATGGCAGCCAGATGTTAAGTCCCCCACAGGTGGGACTGCTCCCTCCAAGTCTATGGTGATGCAGGGTTCAGCTAAGAAATCAGTCACACACAAGTTGTTCTCTTTCCATACCTTTACTGATGGTATCTGCAGGTATGTCCCGGGAAGCTGGTCAAGCTGGAAAATGCACATTTAGGGGAATTGCTGAGCAGGTTAAAGGCCTCCTTTCCCTTTGTAATGTGTGTGAGTCTTAACCTGCATGAAGTCAGGTTTAACTCTGACTGAAACAGCTATGCCCGGCCGACATTGTGGTAGAGCCTTTTCTGTCTGTTGGAAAGAACTAAGCCGTTGTGGCTGATCAGGCCGACTCCGTCCTGTTCTCCCTGACTCCAGTTACGTTTCGACACTTAGGGCTACCTTCTGCGACTTGAAGTCCAGCAAGGCCTCCGGATTTCTATCACTAGCCGTGAGGTACTAGCAATGCTTCGGACCCGGTGTCCGGTTGAGCTGAGTGAAGGTGATCTGTCACCGAAGTCACTCTTTCTGTCACCACTCGCCTATCGCCCTGCTCTCGCCCTTAACATAAGCACGGGTAGCCAAAGGTGTAGTTGTCAGTTTTCCTTCAGTGCTCTCTGTCCTGTTCTCAGTTAACTCGTTGTTACAACTGCTGTAGTCCCCTTCCTTCTTTCCTTTCCAAAACTCTGTCCAGAGCAGCTCACAGGACTTCCGTCAGACTGTATCAAAGCTGTAGCTCCGAGAGTCACTTTCCTCGTTCTTAGGGAACACAGGCAGCTTGTTCTGAGGTAACGGATTCAGATGTAAATGTAGCTCTGACTAGGCTAGAGTAATTTCCTCTACTCGTACTAGCCTCCACTTCTGTACACGATAAGCTACCAAAGCTCCGTCAGGTAACAGTTTTCTCTCCTCTCCCTCCGTCTGTCTCTGACAGGAATGTCAAACTGCACTCATCTGATCTGACAGGAGATCTCCACAGAACTGAACTACTAATGCTATGTCACACTACTTAAAAGTCTAAGATGCCCTCTGGTGGTAGTGTTGGGAAGTGTGTGTGAATGCATATCAGGCTTTACAATTACCTTCCTGTGCACTTTCCAGAGAAGATGTGTACCAAGCGCAGCTGGGCCACACAACTCTGTCCCACTGTGGCCTTCTATGGTTCCTGCAGTATCCTCTGGTAACCTACTTCTGCATGACATCCGGTAACACTCTGTCCCACTGTGGCCTTCTATGGTTACTGCAGCGTCCTCTAGGAACCTACTTCTGCATGACATCCGGTAATACTCTGTCCCACTGTGGCCTTCTATGGTTCCTGCAGTGTCCTCTGGTAACCTACTTCTGCATGACATCTAGTAATACTCTGTCCACTGTGGTCTTCTATGGTTACGCAGCGTCCTCTGGTAACCTACTTCTGCATGACATCCGGTAATACTCTGTCCACTGTGGCCTTCTATGGTTCCTGCAGTGTCCTCTGCTAACCTACTTCTGCATGACATCCGGTAATACTCTGTCCACTGTGGCCTTCTATGGTTCCTGCAGTGTCCTCTGGTAACCTACTTCTGCATGACATCTGGTAATACTCTGTCCACTGTGGCCTTCTATGGTTACTGCAGCGTCCTCTGGTAACCTACCTCTGCATGACATCCGGTAATACTCTGTCCACTGTGGCCTTCTATGGTTACTGCAGCATCCTCTGGTAATCTACCTCTGCATGACATCCGGTAACACTCTGTCCACTGTGGCCTTCTATGGTTACTGCAGCGTCCTCTGGTAACCTACTTCTGCATGACATCTGGTAATACTCTGTCCACTGTGGCCTTTTATGGTTACTGCAGCGTCCTCTGGTAACCTACTTCTGCATGACATCCGGTAATACTCTGTCCACTGTGGCCTTCTATGGTTACTGCAGCGTCCTCTGGTAACCTACTTCTGCATGACATCCGGTAACACTCTGTCCACTGTGGCCTTCTATGGTTACTGCAGCGTCCTTTGGTAACCTACTTCTGCATGACATCCGGTAATACTCTGTCCACTGTGGCCTTCTATGGTTACTGCAGCGTCCTCTGGTAACCTACTTCTGCATGACATCCGGTAACACTCTGTCCACTGTGGCCTTCTATGGTTACTGCAGCGTCCTCTGGTAATCTACCTCTGCATGACATCCGGTAATACTCTGTCCACTGTGGCCTTCTATGGTTACTGCAGCGTCCTCTGGTAACCTACTTCTGCATGACATCCGGTAATACTCTGTCCACTGTGGCCTTCTATGGTTACTGCAGCGTCCTCTGGTAACCTACTTCTGCATGACATCCGGTAACACTCTGTCCACTGTGGCCTTCTATGGTTACTGCAGCGTCCTCTGGTAACCTACTTCTGCATGTCATCCGGTAATACTCTGTCCACTGTGGCCTTCTATGGTTACTGCAGCGTCCTCTGGTAACCTACTTCTGCATGACATCCGTTAACACTCTGTCCACTGTGGCCTTCTATGGTTACTGCAGCGTCCTCTGGTAATCTACCTCTGCATGACATCCAGTAATACTCCGTCCACTGTGGCCTTCTATGGTTACTGCAGCGTCCTCTGGTAACCTACCTCTGCATGACATCCGGTAATACTCTGTCCACTGTGGCCTTCTATGGTTACTGCAGCGTCCTCTGGTAATCTACCTCTGCATGACATCCGGTAATACTCTGTCCACTGTGGCCTTCTATGGTTACTGCAGCATCCTCTGGTAATCTACCTCTGCATGACATCCGGTAATACTCTGTCCACTGTGGCCTTCTATGGTTACTGCAGTGTCCTCTGGTAACCTACTTCTGCATGACATCCGGTAACAATCTGTCCACTGTGGCCTTCTATGGTTACTGCAGCGTCCTCTGGTAACCTACTTCTGCATGACATCCGTTAACACTCTGTCCACTGTGGCCTTCTATGGTTACTGCAGCGTCCTCTGGTAACCTACTTCTGCTTGACATCCGGTAATACTCTGTCCACTGTGGCCTTCTATGGTTACTGCTGTGTCCTCTGGTAACCTACTTCTGCATGACATCCGGTAACACTCTGTCCACTGTGGCCTTCTATGGTTACTGCAGCGTCCTCTGGTAACCTACTTCTGCATGACATCCGGTAATACTCTGTCCACTGTGGCCTTCTATGGTTACTGCAGCGTCCTCTGGTAACCTACTTCTGCATGACATCCGGTAATACTCTGTCCACTGTGGCCTTCTATGGTTACTGCAGCGTCCTCTGGTAACCTACTTCTGCATGACGTCCGGTAACACTCTGTCCACTGTGGCCTTCTATGGTTACTGCTGTGTCCTCTGGTAACCTACTTCTGCATGACATCTGGTAATACTCTGTCCACTGTGGCCTTCTATGGTTACTGCAGCATCCTCTGGTAATCTACCTCTGCATGACATCTGGTAATACTCTGTCCACTGTGGCCTTCTATGGTTACTGCAGCGTCCTCTGGTAACCTACTTCTGCATGACATCCGGTAACACTCTGTCCACTGTGGCCTTCTATGGTTACTGCAGCGTCCTCTGGTAACCTACTTCTGCATGACATCTGGTAATACTCTGTCCACTGTGGCCTTCTATGGTTACTGCAGCGTCCTCTGGTAACCTACTTCTGCATGACATCCGGTAACACTCTGTCCACTGTGGCCTTCTATGGTTACTGCAGGTCCTCTGGTAATCTACCTCTGCATGACATCCGGTAATACTCTGTCCACTGTGGCCTTCTATGGTTACTGCGTGTCCTCTGGTAACCAACTTCTGCATGACATCCGGTAACACTCTGTCCACTATGGCCTTCTATGGTTACTGCAGCGTCCTCTGGTAACCACTTCTGCATGACATCCGGTAACACTCTGTCCACTGTGGCCTTCTATGGTTACTGCAGCGTCCTCTGGTAATCTACCTGTGCATGACATCCGGTAATACTCTGTCCACTGTGGCCTTCTATGGTTACTGCGTCCTCTGGTAACTACTTCTGCATGACATCCGGTAATACTCTGTCCACTGTGGCCTTCTATGGTTACTGCAGCGTCCTCTGGTAACCTACTTCTGCATGACATCCGGTAACACTCTGTCCACTGTGGCCTTCTATGGTTACTGCAGCGTCCTCTGGTAATCTACTCTGCATGACATCGGTAATACTCTGTCCACTGTGGCCTTTTATGGTTACTGCAGCGCCTTTCTGGTAACCTACTTCTGCATGACATCCGGTAAACTCTGTCCACTGTGGCCTTCTATGAGTTACTGCAGCGTCCTCTGGTAACCTACTTCTGCATGACATCCGGTAAACTCTGTCACTGTGGCCTTCTATGGTTACTGCTGGTCCTCTGGTAACCTACTTCTGCATGACATCCGGTAACACTCTGTCCACTGTGGCCTTCTATGGTTACTGCAGCGTCCTTTGGTAATCTACCTCTGCATGACATCCGGTAACACTCTGTCCACTGTGGCCTTCTATGGTTACTGCAGCGTCCTCTGGTAACCTACCTCTGCCTGACATCCGGTAATACTCTGTCCACTGTGGCCTTCTATGGTTACGTCCTCTGGTAACCTACTTCTGCATGACATCCGGTAACACTCTGTCCACTGTGGCCTTCTATGGTTACTGCAGCGTCCTTTGGTAATCTACCTCTGCATGACATCCGGTAACACTCTGTCCACTGTGGTCTTCTATGGTTACTGCAGCGTCCTCTGGTAACCTACTTCTGCATGACATCCGGTAACACTCTGTCCACTGTGGCCTTCTATGGTTACTGCAGCGTCCTCTGGTAATCTACTTCTGCATGACATCCGGTAACACTCTGTCCACTGCGGCCTTCTATGGTTACTGCAGCGTCCTCTGGTAACCTACTTCTGCATGACATCTGTGTAGCCCTGGTATGTAAGGCACACATAAAATCCTGGAGTCTGCACAGAAAGGTAACATTTAAAGCTTACATCATCCATTCACACTTTAGACACACCCTCAGGGGATATAAGCTAGTGATGTACAGCAGCTAGTGCTGAGTCTTCCAGGAAGGGAAGTGAAAGACAGTCACTCAGTTAGTTCCTGTCAGCAGTTCAGAAAGTGGAGGCTAGTAAGGGTGAGCCAGTTCATCCTAGCCTAGTCAGAGCTGTTCCTTAACCTGAAGATAGAGACAGTTGGATGGAAAGAAGAGTTAGCAGCAGAAACTTCAGTCGCCTGTCTCAAGGACAGTGGAGTTCAGTCGATGTGTTCCTGAACTAGGAGAACACTGAGAATCTGTCAGCGAGCTCCAAGGAAGAAGTAAGAAAGGATTGACTTGTACTACCATAGGAAGTGTGGAGTGCTTATGTTAAGAGCGCGAGCAGGGCGAAGGGCACAGTGGAAAGAATTAGAGAAGTGCCTTATATATCGGATTATCTGCACTATTAGCCGGTCACTGGGGACCGAAGTGTTGCTATCGCTTCACGCATAGTAACGGAACAACCAGAGTCTCGCTGGACTATAAGTCGCAGGAGCAAGCCTTAGTGTCGGTACGTAACCGGAGTCAGGGAGAACAGTCTAGCCTGATCAGCAAATATAGACTTGGGTCTCACCACTGGAAGGCTCCACCACAATGCTGGCCGGGCAGTACAGCTATAGAGTTAGCTGGAGTATTCGGAGTTAACTACGCTTCATGCGAGTTGGACTCACCTACATATTGGAAGTTAAGGAGGCCTCTAACCTGCTCAGCTGTTATCTCGAAGCACATTCTCCACCCCAACCAGCTCCCCGGGACCTGCCTAAACATCTGACAAGTAAAAGGTATGGAAAGACGCTGGATGGTGTGAGACTGATTCATTTAACTGCACCCTACATCATTATAACCATAGACTCAGAGGGACCAGTCCCACCTGTGGGGGACCCGTCATCTAGCTGCCACAACATCCCCTCAGAGATCTACAGCAGCGCTGGTCTTAGTGATCAGAAAACTACAGGTGGCGTCACGAACTGTTAACTACCTATCCCCTGTAAATAATATCCCCCCATCATACGCCTGACCGCCAGGGACACGGAACGAGCCACCGCTGCCAGTGACACAAATCCCATAGACTTTCATGGGCTCGGCTCCGAGTACCCCATATCCCTGGAAACCCACAATTGTGGTGCGTGGTCAGCACAAAACTTGGCGTCACGAACAGGATCCGAAACTTGCAGCATTGCGAGCCCTGTGTGCCTGTGGAGTGTTTTGGTGAAAAAGACTGTTTGTGCTTTTGGCGCCAAATACCGCCATATTTGCCGCCATATTCGCGCCCTGAGGCGCTGGAGAAGAAGGTGGGCGTACCTGAAAAGCGCGCAGAGTCTCGGACACGCCCCCGGCTCTGACTCAGCGGCAGGTCCTGCGACAGGAAGTGAACGCTCTGACATCAGAGCGCCTGCGACGAAGGTCCTGTCCCCATCGCTGTGCTTGTGGAGCAGCAGCTTCTGGAAACGGTAGGCCCCGATTAACCAAGGGGGCACTAATATGTCGCAACAACCGGCCGACGGTGCGGCCCCAGCCGGAGGCCCCGACCCCGCACCGCGTGGCATTGTAGCGCCGGATGGGGGCGCAGGCCCAGCACCCGGCCCGGTGGTCCCGCTCATGCCACTAACGCTCCCATATATGCCTGGGGCGAAATGGCTTCCCCAGTACAGCGGCGAGCCAGGCACTTTAGCAGGATTCAAACGGAAGATATGCAGTGTCCTGGAAATGTACTCCATGTCTGAGAGGCAAAAAGCTGCAGTATTAATAGGGCAGCTAACTGGCGCTGCTGAGAGAGAAGTGGAGACTTGGGCTACCACGGACCAGGAGTTGGTGCCTGCGATCCTCTTAAAGTTACAGGCCATTTTTGAAGATCGCACCGAAACAGATCTCCGGATGGCCTTCTACAACTGTTCACAGCAACCAAGTGACAGCATAAGGGACTATGCCTGCCGACTACAAGGGGCCCTGAGAGCCCTCAAGCAGGTTAATACCATAAGTGTCATTGATGAAAGTAAGATGCTGAAAGAACAATTTGTGCAAGGACTGAGGTCCCAATCGGAACGCAGAACTGTAAATTGGTGGTCTTTAGATCATCCAGATGCCACCTTTGATGCCCTAAAGGACATGGCAATAAAAGGACTGCGACCCTGGGCAAACCTGAAGTGGCAACCCAACATCACCAGGGTGAAGTCACTCTGGAACCGGCAGTTACCACCTTTTCCCCGCTAGCGGCAGAAGCCACAAACGCAGGTGACGCCCCCTAGTGAATTGGACTGTCTGCGCTCGGAAGTGCGCCAGTGACTAAAAATCTGGCTGCTGTGATGAGTGCCCTGCAGCTGCGGAAAGAGGAAGAAGGAAGATCTTATTAGCCGACTGCCCGGAGGATGTCCCATGGATGAACCGGAGGAGAAGGAGGACGTCGCCCCACCGGAGGAGGACAACGCCGCCCCCAGGAGCAACCCCTGACCAGCACCCTCCTCGCCGGGAGATCATCTGTTACCGCTGCAACCGGAAAGGTCATATGTCTACACAGTGTCCTTTAAACGGGCAGAACCTGGGTTCGAGGGCCAACACCCAGGTGGAGACTCGTCAGGCCCCTTAGATTGGAACCCAGGTTCGTGGGTGGACGACCCTACCTGTCCATCATTCTGGACGGGATTGCAGTTCCGGCGTTGCTAGATACTGGGTCTCAGGTGACCATAATACCTGATGTCCTATATACGAAGTTCTGGTCTATGGATAGTCTTCAACCCTCGAGCCCTGACTTTACCGTGTATGCTTCTAATGGTCTCCCTGTGGAAGTACTCGGGACCAAAAGTGTGGATGTGAAAGTGGGCAGAGAGGAGTTGAAAGACCAGGGGCTTCTAGTAGTAAAGACTGTAAATGAAGAGAACGGTTTTAAATATAATTTTGGGTACTAACATTATCAGTAACTGTCTGGGAGAAGTTGTGTTTCTACTCCAACAGCTCGCTGAGATTGCCCGACCAAGGCAGAAGGGAGTGATCCAGAGGGAGATCCGGGCCCTGATGTGTCAGCAGCAAGCGAAGCTTACAGACGGCGAGATTGGTAATGTACGGGTCACCGACTCGAATCCTATTGTGATACCCCCAATGAGTGAAATGATAATATGGTGTAGAGCAGCCATAGGTCTGAGGGGACAGAACTACCAAGCAGTAGTAGAACCCCATTGCTCAGAACATAGACCCACACTCATGACAGCGAGGGGGGTAGTGGAAGTGATAAATGGGAGAGTACCGGTACAGCTTCTCAACTGGGGAGATGACGAAGTAAATTTACCCCGTTATGCAACAGTTGCTAAATTACATGCCGTTGATAATAATTCTATTCTCCCGACTGAGTCCTTAGACTCCCGCCAACTAGCGGAGGATAATGACCCGGCAACTCAGGTGGCGGATTGGTGTCAGCAACTCCATGTCGGGACAGACACCACTCCCGCCCACCAGAAACAAGGGGTATTACGGGTGGTACAAGAGTACGCACAAGTGTTTAGTAAACACCCCCTCGACTTTGGGGCCATTAAGGGAGTACAGCATCATATCCCTACAGGTGGTCATCCTCCCATCAAAGAGCGGTACAGGCCTATACCTCCAGCCCACTATCAGAAAGCTAAGGAAATGTTACATGATATGAAGGAAGCCGGGGTGATAAGGGATAGTTGTAGCCCCTGGGCAGCACCTCTAGTTCTGGTTAAAAAGAAAGATGGTAGTATGAGAATGTGTGTGGATTACAGGCAAGTGAATCGCATAACACATAAAGATGCTTACCCATTACCACGAATTGAGGAGTCCTTAGCTGCTCTGAAAACGGCTAACTACTTTTCTACCCTTGATCTGACTAGTGGATACTGGCAAGTGGCTGTGGCTGAGGAGGATCGTGAGAAAACGGCTTTCACCACCCCAATGGGGCTCTGTGAGTTCGACAGAATGCCGTTTGGGCTCAGCAGTGCCCCGGGAACATTTCAGAGAGTGATGGAGAACTGCCTGGGACATCTCAATTTTGAAACCGTGCTGCTATACCTAGACGACGTCATTGTGTATTCCAAGACATATGAGGACCATCTGAAGCACCTGGCAGAAGTATTCGAGTCCCTGTCCAGGTACGGGATGAAGTTGAAACCCTTAAAATTCCATCTACTTAAACAGAAGGTACAATACTTGGGGCACATCGTCAGTTCAGAGGGAGTAGCGCCGGACCCAGAGAAAGTCACCGCCATCCAGAAATGGCCGGAGCCGAAGAACCTCAAGGAAGTGCAACAGTTCCTGGGATTAACGGGTTACTATAGGAGGTTCGTGAAAGATTACACGAAGAAGGCAGCGCCTCTACAGGACCTCCTAGTAGGACAATCCCTAAAGAGCAGAAACCCTCCCTTTAATTGGGGTAAGGAACAGGCTGAAGCATTCCAAAAGATGAAAGAGATCCTTACAGGTGATGAAATCTTGGCCTATCCTGATTACAGCCAACCGTTCCTGCTGTACACCGATGCCAGCAATGAAGGCTTGGGAGCAGTTCTCAGTCAGAAGCAGAATGGCCAAGAAAAAGTCATCGCATATGCCAGCAGAAAACTCAGGCCAACTGAGAGGAATCCGGAAAATTATAGCAGCTTCAAGCTGGAGTTTCTGGCGCTGGTCTGGGCCATTACTGAAAGATTTAAGCACTACCTTGCCTCCAACAAGTTCACGGCGTACACAGACAACAACCCGTTAACGCACCTGGAAACAGCCAAGCTGGGAGCCATGGAGCAGCGTTGGATGGCTCGGTTGTCAAATTATCAGTTTACCATCAAGTACCGGGCAGGCCGTAAGAATGCTAACGCCGACGCATTGTCCCGAATGCCGCATGAATCTGACACGGAAGAAGAATCGGACGACCTGGAAGAAATTGAGCTACCTGCGTTCCATCGAAATGGGATAATCCATGAGCAGCGTGTCTACAGAAAGCAGTCTGGCACAACATTAAATCCCTTACCCCATCACAGCTGGAAAGAGACTCAGGACAGCGATCCAGTGGTCAGCCGTATCAAGGAGTTGTTAAGACAGGAAGGTTCCTCCTTGGAAAAAGATGCACCTATGTCAGCAAAGCTCCTGTGGAATGAGAGAAGCCGGTTGTTCCTATACCGTGAGAAGTTGTGCAGGAGATACGTCAACCCCAGGACCCATGAGATGGTATGGCAGATAGTGGTCCCAAGGCAGACGTCCAAATGGTGTTGGAAGCCTACCACGATCAAGCGGGACACTTTGGCTGGAGAAAGCTGGAGACTCTGTTGAGGTGCCGGTTCTACTGGGTAGGAATGCGCAGCTCCATCGAGAGGTGGTGTCGGAACTGTGGACCCTGTGGTCTCAGACGAAGGGACTACGGTAGTCAGAAGGCACCCCTGCAGCCTATCCGGACGACTCGTCCCTTGGAGATCGTGGCCTTGGACCACGTCAAATTGTCGCCAAGCAGGTCTGGATACTCATATGCCCTGACCATGGTGGATCATTATTCGAGATTTTTGGTGGTCATCCCCGTCAAGGATCAGACAGCAGTGACGGCAGCAAGGACCTTTCAAGCAAGCTTCTGCAGACCACATGGGTATCCGGAGCAGGTACTGACTGATCAAGGCCCTGCTTTTGAAGCGGATCTGTTTAAGGAATTTTGTCACTTGTATGGGTGTAAGAAAATTAAAACGACGCCATACCACCCCCAAACCAACGGCCTTTGCGAGAAAATGAACCACATTGTCGTTGACTTGCTAAAATCCATACCACTGGAAGAAAGAAATCGGTGGCCAGAATTGTTACCTGACCTAGTTGACTTGTACAACCACATACCAGTGAGTTCTACCAACTGCACGCCAGCTTACCTTATGAGAGCAAGGCCTGGAAGACTGCCAATGGACTTGGAACTTGGTGTGGTGGAACCAGAGGCAGATGACACTGTTGAAAATTGGGACACAAATCGACAAGAGCAATACAGAAGAGTGCAAGCCTGCGTAGAAGAAAGTCTTAATAAAGCACGGGAAAAGCAGGAAAATGTTTACAACAAGAATGCTCCCGCTAAGCCTTTCACGCCTGGAGAAATTGTGTTAAAAAGGAAAAGGAAGCTGCACAAGTTGGACAACCAGTGGGAACAAGAACCATATGTCGTACAAGATTCCAAATTTGATAACAGAAAAGTCTGTATCATCAGCAAGGATGGAGGAAAAACGACTGCCACTGTGTCAAGAGATCATTTAAAGTTGTGTCCAGACCAGTTGAAGCTTCGGGAAGAGAACCTATTGTGAATCAAGAAGAGAGTGTTGAAGCGGTTATACACACGGATCTGGGAGATTTACCTGCGGATTGGCCCAGACTGGGAGATGCGGTAATCATTCCTGTGTTGCAGTTTTATCAGCCACGAGAGGAAACTCCACCTCCAGTCATGCCCATTGTGCCAACAGAGCCAGTTCTAGAGGTACCTATTCCAGCAGAACCCCAGCCTGCAGAACCTCAAGAAGTAGAATCACCAGAAGCAGTGCCCCATGCTATGGGATCCCCTGGTGAAGCTGACTCACACCGCCCAGCCCTCAGTACGCTTGCCAGATCCATAGGAAGATTGAGACAGTATTATAGTTTGTCGTTACGCAGGACAGATAGATCAGAGACCATTATACCTGATGCTACTCCACGTAGATCAGAACGTACAACGAAAGGGAAGCTACCTATTCGTTATCAACAGTAGTCCTAACAAACTAGTTTATTATGACTCAGAAAGGTTTATTATTTATGACCAATTGTATAAAGTTGTATAAAGAAGTTTATTGCACTTGAAGGAATTTAAAGTATTGTGATATAATGTGAATTACTTGAAAATGTCTTATAATGGACTGCGTGGCTGAGGACTGAGCCAGCCCAAAAACTGTATCCTGTAAATAGTTGCACTACGGTGCCTTGTCTTGGTTTCACACGAAGCTTTGACTTACCTCTGAACATAAAAACCCGTATGGTGTGGCACTGAGTGAGGTCTGCAGTCAGAAGTCCTGCAGCCCACCCAGGACCCACGTGGGAGGTTTGGTGCGGTCCTCCACAAGAATACTGTATATTTATTGAAAGTTTTGATAATTTTGATAATGTTTTACTGTCCATTGTACATAATGTAACGTTCAAGATTTCATACCTCCCGGAGGGGATGAGTTACATGTTATTGTTAATGCAAAACAAAATGTCTTTCTTTTTATATTTTACAGCCCGGGAGTGCTGTGTTTTACCAAGGGGGATGTGTAGCCCTGGTATGTAAGGCACACATAAAATCCTGGAGTCTGCACAGAAAGGTAACAGTTAAAGCTTTACATCATTCATTCACACTTTAGACACACCCTCGGGGTATATAAGCTAGTGATGTACAGCAGCTAGTGCTGAGTCTTCCAGGAAGGGAAGTGAAAGACAGTCACTCAGTTAGTTCCTGTCAGCAGTTCAGAAAGTGGAGGCTAGTAAGGGTGAGCCAGTTCATCCTAGTCTAGTCAGAGCTGTTCCTTAACCTGAAGATAGAGACAGTTGGATGGAAAGAAGAGTTTGCAGCAGAAACTTCAGTCGCCTGTCTCAAGGACAGTGGAGTTCAGTCGATGTGTTCCTGAACTAGGAGAACACTGAGAATCTGTCAGCGAGCTCCAAGGAAGAAGTAAGAAAGGATTGACTTGTACTACCATAGGAAGTGTGGAGTGCTTATGTTAAGAGCGCGAGCAGGGCGAAGGGCACAGTGGAAAGAATTAGAGAAGTGCCTTAGATATCGGATTATCTGCACTATTAGCCGGTCACTGGGGACCGAAGTGTTGCTATCGCTTCACGCATAGTAACGGAACAACCAGAGTCTCGCTGGACTATAAGTCGCAGGAGCAAGCCTTAGTTTCGGTACGTAACCGGAGTCAGGGAGAACAGTCTAGCCTGATCAGCAAATATAGACTTGGGTCTCACCACTGGAAGGCTCCACCACAATGCTGGCCGGGCAGTACAGCTATAGAGTTAGCTGGAGTATTCGGAGTTAACTACGCTTCATGCGAGTTGGACTCACCTACATATTGGAAGTTAAGGAGGCCTCTAACCTGCTCAGCTGTTATCTCGAAGCACATTCTCCACCCCAACCAGCTCCCCGGGACCTGCCTAAACATCTGACAAGTAAAAGGTATGGAAAGACGCTGGATGGTGTGAGACTGATTCATTTAACTGCACCCTACATCATTATAACCATAGACTCAGAGGGACCAGTCCACCTGTGGGGACCCGTCATCTAGCTGCCACAACATCCCCTCAGAGATCTACAGCAGCGCTGGTCTTAGGTTGACACAAGCAATCCGCAGCGATCTCTTAGGTCTTATGAGATCGCTAGCGGATCGTTTATACGCTAATGCGGCCGCATTTAGCGATTATTAACGAGCTATCGCCGTAGCGATCTCTTAACGACTTAGCGGTACAAGACCGCTAACGCTAGAAAGGTGCACACAGCGATTAGTACTCACCAGCGGAGCGCCAGCGATGAATGGGTCGGAGCGATTCAGCGACGAGCGAGATCACGCAGGAAGCTCGTCGTGGAAGTGCCGACGAACATATCGCTAACGGATCGCTAATAGTGAGTTTTAGCGATCTCGTTAGCGATATGTTTAGTGTGGATACCCTTAGTGATCAAAACTAAGGTGGGTCACGAACTGTAATACTATCCTGTAATATATCCCCCATCATACGCCTGACCGCCAGGGCCACGGAACGAGCCACCGCTGCCAGTGACACAAATCCCATAGACTTTCATGGGCTCGGCTCCGAGTACCCACTATCCCTGGAAACCCACAACTGTGGTGCGTGGTCAGCACACATCCGGTAACACTCTGTCCACTGTGGCCTTCTATGGTTACTGCAGCGTCCTCTGGTAACCTACTTCTGCATGACATCCGGTAACACTCTGTCCACTGTGGCCTTCTATGGTTACTGCAGCGTCCTCTGGTAATCTACCTCTGCATGACATCCGGTAACACTCTGTCCACTGTGGCCTTCTATGGTTACTGCAGCGTCCTCTGGTAACCTACTTCTGCATGACATCCGGTAATACTCTGTCCACTGTGACCTTCCATGGTTACTGCTGTGTTCTCTGGTAACCTACTTCTGCATGACATCCGGTAACACTCTGTCCACTGTGGCCTTCTATGGTTACTGCAGCGTCCTCTGGTAACCTACTTCTGCATGACATCCGGTAATACTCTGTCCACTGTGGCCTTCTATGGTTACTGCAGCGTCCTCTGGTAACCTACTTCTGCATGACATCCGGTAATACTCTGTCCACTGTGACCTTCCATGGTTACTGCTGTGTTCTCTGGTAACCTACTTCTGCATGACATCCGGTAACACTCTGTCCACTGTGGCCTTCTATGGTTACTGCAGCGTCCTCTGGTAATCTACCTCTGCATGACATCCGGTAACACTCTGTCCACTGTGACCTTCCATGGTTACTGCTGTGTTCTCTGGTAACCTACTTCTGCATGACATCCGGTAACACTCTGTCCACTGTGGCCTTCTATGGTTACTGCAGCGTCCTCTGGTAATCTACCTCTGCATGACATCCGGTAACACTCTGTCCACTGTGGCCTTCTATGGTTACTGCAGCGTCCTCTGGTAACCCTAACCTCTGCATGACATCCGGTAATACTCTGTCCACTGTGGCCTTCTATGGTTACTGCAGCGTCCTCTGGTAACCTACTCTGCATGACATCCGGTAATACTCTGTCCACTGTGGCCTTCTATGGTTACTGCAGCGTCCTCTGGTAACCTACCTCTGCATGACATCCGGTAATACTCTGTCCACTGTGGCCTTCTATGGTTACTGCAGCGTCCTCTGGTAACCTACTTCTGCATGACATCCGGTAATACTCTGTCCACTGTGGCCTTCTATGGTTACTGCAGCGTCCTCTGGTAACCTGATTGCACTTTGCAGACATTATTTCTTTATGAGACATGGAATAATTTCATTACTTTTGTATTTTTGCTACATTTTGAGAGATCAATGTCATCATCATTTCATCAGGAGCAGAAGAAAACTGAATTACCATGTCCTGGATAAGAAGAATAATCAGCTCATCTAAATTCTGCTCATACGCATCTTTCTCCAGGCTACCGGGAAGAAGCCGATAAACTTACTTATTAACAATAAGATGATCTGGGATTAGTCACAAGTAACGAGATCTTCCATTTAACCAAAGGCAATTTAGATAAGTGTCCTCTGCAATGCAGCAATGGATTACGCATTGTCATATACTGTACACTTGGCCCGAGCTATGGAGAAACCTTACTATAAGTGATAAAAGTCTCAAAAAGTGGCTAAAATAACTTCCAAAAAAAAACATTCCTGCCCTCCCTTTAGTTATGGATACTGCTGAAAATGATGGCGTACTCACGACTCAAACTTAAAACCTCATAGACACATGTGAGGCTGTACATTTAGGTCATAAGTCCCCGGCATTCTGTATGGGACTTGAAGGGGGCATGTTGAAGCCAAAACTGACACTGTTACTGTGTCGGGCCCTATTAGGATCCGGGGCACAATGTGGAGCACTGTTATTGTCTAGTGGAGGACTGATGGGCGCCGTGTACAGGGTGGCTATAGAAAAGTGAGGACTTGGAGCTGTCTCTGCCGAGAAGAGTTAAAGCTAGGAGAAGTCTTCCTGGTGGTCAGGGCCTGATTGAGAAGAAAAGTGAAAAATAAGTACAATTATTTTTATGATGTTTAAATGGCCTTTCCAGTTTACAAAACCCATTTGTATCTTCCCTATCATTGGAATCTGAATTAATAAAGTGGATGGTGGTGGTGGGGGAAATCCTCTGTTCAGGATTCTCATAATTTGGCCAAAGTGGGGAGCGTTTACAAAGAGCTTCTCTGTCAGAGAGAGCTAGAGTTCCCATAGAGAAGGCAGAGATGATTTATTACCATCTCTGCCTTCTCCTGTATACCGAGTGCTGTGTATACAGTAAAAATAAGTGCTGGAGGAGCCTCCTCCTCCTCCGTACACAGCGGGCATGTGATCACTGTGTATAGGGAGGGATCAGGAGCTGCTGAGTCATAGGAGACCCACACAGATCAGGTATGCAGCCAGGAAGCAGAAATTCCCCTGTAACTGGGGTTAATATACGAGCCCAGGTTACACGAGAAATAAGCTGAAAATAAAAATATTTTCATATTTAATTGTCTCCCCTCCCAAATGTTGTTTTTAGATCTTATTGGGGGAGGAGGGAACAATGTGTAAAATTGATTAAAAAAATAAGTAAAAATTAAATAACCAAAAAAGTTCCACTGTCAATCCAAATTGCTGTTACTAGTCCTGACCCTGTAAAAAAAATAAAAAGTGTGCTCCAAGTATAAAAATGTTTGTTAAAGAATGGTAAACAAATTTTTGAATTTTTTTTTAGTGATCCTGTGGTCATGAAAAAATTAGAGAAACACATACGTATTTCCCTTATTTTTCCACCGATATCACCTGAAATCATCATAAAAAAAAGAACATATGACAGTGACATAAAAACGAAAAAAAGACACAAAAAGTCCAAACGAGAAGAATTTTATAGCTCTTTAAACGCCATGTATGACCCCCCCCCCTGAAAAAATGTCTGGTCAGGAATGGGAGTAAATGTCCTGTTCTTGAACTGATTAAATCAGATTTTTGTGTTACACATATTTTTTTTCTAATTTTTGTCATTTTGTTTCATATAACGATCTTTATTAAAAAATAAAAGCTATAGCAATCTTGAAATTTTCACACTGACCACTGGGGCTTCTTTAGACTCGTATTTCCTATCCTAACAAGAACATTTTTCAGCAGGCTCCTTATCATCAGAGGCAGGATTGCAGTGACAGGTAACACCTCTCTCTATACACTGCTAATAAGAAGATCCACCAATCAGAATAGGCGATGTCATAGCTGGCGCCGGACCCCCTCTCCCTTCACAATGAGTTTTGCACACGCTCATTAGATGCTTCAATATAAGAGATATGTGTGGCTAATGTTCATGTGCATTTTCTGAAACAACAGGAAATTAGAGTCTAAACAAGCCCTAGTGATCAGTGTGAGAATTGTAAGATTTCTCATTTTTATTTTTAATATAGATTATGATATGTGAAAAAATAATATTGTAAAAAAA
>JARQOD010007079.1:0-40366 GCA_033576555.1 Oophaga sylvatica | reverse complement strand
CTGAGAATGAAATCTTATTTCACGATTCTGCTGTGCATGGAATGGAACTCAAGCTCAATATTGTTTTGCTGAGTTAATCGCTTGAAATGTTCGTTTAGTGCTTAAATCTTCCCTGGATGTCCAGTAGCTTCCAGCTTCTGGTGCTGTGGCTTAGTTGGTTAAAGCGCCTGTCTAGTAAACAGGAGATCCTGAGTTCGAATCTCAGCAGTACCTTGTTTTCATCTTCTCAGGAACAATCTTCAACGTGAGAATTTCACCTGCGTTACAACCTCAAATTTGCCTTGCTGCGGCTGTACTGATAGTGCGATTGTGAGATAAAAAAAATCTGTTCTAAGTGCTATAAAGGAAGAAAGATGGCATCAAGCATGACAACGTAAAACCAGTTGATTTAATTGTGAAATGCCTCCTATTTACGCATCTGACTCTCTAAGCAGGCTTTCTAATGTGTCACACCCTTTTTGTCCTTTGGCTTAGTTGGTCAAGTGCCTGTTTAGTAAAGAGAAAATCTTGATTTCGAATACGCAGTGTTTTTTTTCTTCATCTCAGTTTGGAGTTTTTTGACTCTCTAAGAAGGCCATCCAATGTTTCACACCTTTTTGTCCTTTGGATTAGTTAGTCAAAGCACCTGTTTCATTAACAGAAATTTCTTGATTTCGAATGTCAGCAGTACTTTTATTTCTTCATCTTAGTTTGGGGCTTTTTGACTCTCTTAATAGGATTTCCAATGTATCACACATTTTTGTCTTTTGGATTAGTTAGTCAAAGCGCCTGTTTAGTAAACAGAAAATCGTGTTTTCGAATGTCAATAGTTCTTTTCTTTCTTCATCACAGTTTGTGGCTTTTTACCCAAAAAAGAGGACTTTTACTCTTGTTTGAAATCAAACATGTCTTTCCCACAGACCTAACATAAAGCAATTGAGAGAAAAAAAATCTTGTTGTTGAAAATCTTAAAAAGGAATTAGATGATATAATTTTCTTTAGGAGAATATAGGATGGCATCAAGCATTACAAATTAAAACAAGCGGAATTACACATCTGACTCTGCAAAGTTTGATAGCAGCTTTCTTAAACAGGAGAATAACAAACTTTCCTGCTTGAAGTATCCACTGCTTGGGCTAAGCATGAAGACAAATCAATTCAACGTGGAAAGAAGCAAATTAAGCCGACGAGGATGGGATTCGAACCCATGCATGCAGAGCACAATGGATTAGCAAGCCATCGCCTTAACCACTCGGCCACCTACGTCTACATAGCGCAAGTGTGGTAAGGAGATAAGGTGTCATTATGATGTTTTCTATCAATGTGTTTTGGCTGAAGATTGTATGTCGTGTTTTCGCTGAAGATTGTATGTCGGCTTTTGGCAGAGTGGCCTTATCTCATCTCCTACAGTGTTACTTGTTTAAAGTTAGATTGGGGCAAACTCTATCAGAAATGAACCAGTGCTCAGGGTTTTAATACCAATTTACCAATCATTCTTAATTTTTCCTCCTTATGCACTGCCGTGGCATTCCTTCAATCTGTCTGTTCTGTGTCATAACTTGGAAGCAAAACAAGTCCCAAATTCCTGCTGTGCTTAAAGATGGATCATTCAAGTGTGGAACTTCAAAGCCCAAGCCTTTGTCCTCAATCCAGCTTCTATCGCATTCTGCAAATTTGTCAAGTCTTTTTAATGAATGTTCTTGAATATTTACTTGATTTCCTAATTGTCATGACTGAGAATGAAATCTTATTTCACGATTCTGCTGTGCATGGAATGGAACTCAAGCTCAATATTGTTTTGCTGAGTTAATCGCTTGAAATGTTCGTTTAGTGCTTAAATCTTCCCTGGATGTCCATTAGCTTCCAGTTTCTGGTGCTGTGGCTTAGTTGGTTAAAGCGCCTGCTAGTAAACAGGAGATCCTGAGTTCGAATCTCAGCAGTGCCTTGTCTTCATCTTCTCAGGAACAATCTTCAACATGAGAATTTCACCTGCGTACAACCTCAAATTTGCCTTGGCTGCGGCTGTACTGATAGTGCGATTGTGAGATAAAAAAAATCTGTTCTAAGTGCTATAAAGGAAGAAAGATGGCATCAAGCATGACAACTTAAAACCAGTTGATTTAATTGTGAAATGCCTCCTATTTACGCATCTGACTCTCTAAGCTGGCTTTCTAATGTATCACACCTTTTTGTCCTTTGGCTTAGTTGGTCAAAGTGCCTGTTTAGTAAAGAGAAAATCTTGATTTCGAATATCAGCAGTGTTTTTTTTCTTCATCTCAGTTTGGAGTTTTTTGACTCTCTAAGAAGGCCATCCAATGTTTCACACCTTTTTGTCCTTTGGATTAGTTAGTCAAAGCACCTGTTTCATTAACAGAAATTCTTGATTTCGAATGTCAGCAGTACTTTTATTTCTTCATCTTAGTTTGGGGCTTTTTGACTCTCTTAATAGGATTTCCAATGTATCACACATTTTCGTCCTTTGGATTAGTTAGTCAAAGCGCCTGTTTAGTAAACAGAAAATCGTGTTTTCGAATGTCAATAGTTCTTTTCTTTCTTCAACACAGTTTGTGGCTTTTTACCCAAAAAAGAGGACTTTTACTCTTGTTTGAAATCAAACATGTCTTTCCCACAGACACTAACATAAAGCAATTGAGAGAAAAAAAATCTGCTGCTGTTGAAAATCTTAAAAAGGAATTAGATGATATAATTTTCTTTAGGAGAATATAGGATGGCATCAAGCATTACAAATTAAAACAAGCGGAATTACACATCTGACTCTGCAAAGTTTGATAGCAGCTTTCTTAAACAGGAGAATAAAAACTTTCCTGCTTGAAGTATCCACACTTGGGCTAAGCATGAAGACAAATGCAATTCAACGTGAAAGAAGCAAATTAAGCCGATGAGGATGGGATTCGAACCCATTCATGCAGAGCACAATGGATTAGCAGTCCATCGCCTTAACCACTCGGCCACCTCGTCTACATAGCGCAAGTGTGGTAAGGAGATAAGGTGTCATTATGATGTTTTCTGTCAGTGTGTTTTGGCTGAAGATTGTATGTCGTGTTTTGGCTGAAGATTGTATGTCGGCTTTTGGCAGAGTGGCCTTATCTCATCTCCTACAGTGTTACTTGTTTAAAGTTAGATTGGGCAAACTCTATCAGAAATGAACCAGTGATCAGGGTTTAATACCAATTTAAAAATCATTATTAATTTTTCCTCCTTTTGGCACTGCCGTGGCATTCCTTCAATCTGTCTGTTCTGTGTCATAACTTGGAAGCAAAACAAGTCCCAAATTCCAGCTGTGCTAAAAGATGGATCATTCAAGTGTGGAACTTCAAGGCCCAAGCCTTTGTCCTCAATCCAGCTTATATCGCATTCTGCAAATTTGTCAAAGTCTTTTTAATGAATGCTCTTCAATATTTACTTGATTTCCTAATTGTCATGACTGAGAATGAAATCTTATTTCACGTTTCTGCTGTGCATGGAATGGAACTCAAGCTCAATATTGTTTTGCTGAGTTAATGCTTGAAATGTTCGTTTAGTGCTTAAATCTTCCCTGGATGTCAGTAGCTTCCAGCTTCTGGTGCTGTGGCTAAGTTGGTTAAAGCGCCTGTCTAGTAAACAGGAGATCCTGAGTTCGAATCTCAGCAGTGCCTTGTTTTCATCTTCTCTGAAACAATCTTCAACTGAGAATTTCACCTGCGTACAACCTCAAATTTGCCTTGGTGCGGCTGTACTGATAGTGTGATTGTGAGATAAAAAATCTGTTCTAAGTGCTAGTAAAGGAAGAAAGATGGCATCAAGCATCTCTATAATTTACACGCATCTGACTCTCTAAGCAGGCTTTCTAATGTATCACACCTTTTTGTCCTGTGGCTTAGTTGGTCAAAGTGCCTGTTTAGTAAACAGAAAATCTTGATTTCGAATATCAGCAGTGTTTTTTTTCTTCATCTCAGTTTGGAGCTTTTTGACTCTCTAAGAAGGCCTTCCAATGTTTCACACCTTTTTGTCCTTTGGATTAGTTAGTCAAAGCACCTGTTTCGTTAACAGAAATTCTTGATTTCGAATGTCAGCAGTACTTTTATTTCTTCATCTTAGTTTGGGGCTTTTTGACTCTCTTAATAGGATTTCCAATGTATCACACATTTTCGTCCTTTGGCTTAGTTAGTCAAAGCGCCTGTTTAGTAAACAGATAATCGTGTTTTCGAATGTCAATAGTTCTTTTCTTTCTTCATCACAGTTTGTGGCTTTTTACCCAAAAAAGAGGACTTTTACTCTTGTTTGAAATCAAACATGTCTTTCCCACAGCCCTAACATAAAGCAATTGAAGAGAAAAAAATCTCTGCTGTTGAAAATCTTAAAAAGGAATTAGATGATATAATTTTCTTTAGGAGAATATAGGATGGCATCAAGCATTACAAATTAAAACAAGCGGAATTACACATCTGACTCTGCAAAGTTTGACAGCTGCTTTCTTAAACATGAGAATAATAAACTTTCCTGCTTGAAGTATCCACCGCTTGGGCTAAACATGAAGGCAAAGCAATTCAACGTGAAAGTAGCAAATTAAACCAACGAGGATGGGATTCGAACCATGCATGCAGAGCACAATGGATTATCAGTCCATCGCCTTAACCACTCGGCCACTTCGTCTACATAGCACATGTGTGGTAAGGAGATAAGGTGTCATTATGAATTTTTCTGTCAGTGTGTTTTGGCTGAAGATTGTATGTCGTGTTTTCGCTGAAGATTATACAGTCATGGCCAAAAGTTTTGAGAATGACACAAATATTATATTTTCACATGATCTGCTGCCCTCTATTTTTTATGTGTGTTTTGACAGATGTTTTTATCACAGACAGAATTATAATTAACCACTCGGCCACTTCGTCTACATAGCGCAATTGCGGTAAGGAGATAAGGTGTCATTATGAATTTTTCTGTCAGTGTGTTTTGGCTGAAGATTGTATGTCGTGTTTTCGCTGAAGATTATACAGTCATGGCCAAAAGTTTTGAGAATGACACAAATATTATATTTTCACATGATCTGCTGCCCTCTGGTTTTTATGTGTGTTTTGACAGATGTTTTTATCACAGACAGAATTATAATTGCAAACATATGAGTAACAAAAGCTTATATTGACAGTTAGAAAGAGCTAATGCAGCAAGTCAATATTTTCAGTGCTGTCCTGCAACTCTTTTTGATTTTTTAACACGTTTTGGACTGCTAAGGGGCTGTCAGATAACCGCAGCTGTGATGTCGATGTCTTCTGCGGATCCTCCTCCTCTTCTGAGCTATTGCCAGCGGCATCCTCTTCCCCCAATGGATGCCAATCCGGGTCAACAACTGGGTCATCCATCTCCTCCTCATCAATTTCATCTGCACCTTCCTCTGTCTCACCATGTAAGGTGGTATAGTATGCAGAAAGAGGCACCTGAGTTTCATCAGGGTCACAATCTGGCTCAGTAAACTGCGAGGGCAATGCAGTGTCTAGGTGAGTGTACCAGCAGAATCATACAGCAGTGACTGTGCATCAGTGCACTCCATGTCATATTCATCTTGGACTGGGGAATTCAGGATTTTACTTGATAACCCAGGCATGGTACGAGAAAAGAGCTTCAGGAATTTGAAGTATGGCCTGCCGCATCCTTCACTTTTGTTGGGAGTTAAGGACACAAGGAAAGGTGTTCCTGACCAGGAGACTGCACTGACGACTCAGTGCTTGCAGTATTTGAAACTTCAGAAGAGGAGGCGATAGAGCTGGAGGCTGTTTCGGCAATGTAAGCCAAAACCTGTTCCTGATGCTCTGGCTTTAAAAGCATTTTACCTACTATCAGAAAAGGGAGCCTTCCAGGCCTTCTGGAACCAGACGATGACGCAGGCTCAACACCTCCTGCCTCAGGTGCTATTGTGCTTTTGGCACTACCAGCAGATGCACCACCACCACCATCAGTACCAGCTGGCCCCCCCGCCCACGTCCGCGGCCTCTTGCACCATACTTCCTCATGTTTGGGAAAAGTACCAAAAATACCAGCAGATATATGGTACTGTATCAGAAGCATTCAGCTGTATACGGTGAAGGGTAAAATTTAAATCTCAGTACATATTTCCGGAGTAACACACAGACGTTCTCTCAGTATGGATTTGACCGTAATACAAAAGGCAGAAAAAAGATACTGTATCAGAAGATACCAGGTGTATATAGTATAGGGTAAAATTTAAATCTCCGTATATATTTCTGGAGTCACACACAGACGCTCACTCAGTATGGATTTGGCCAGAATACAAAAAGCAGAAAAAAGGTACTGTATCAGAAGATATCAGGTGTATATAGCGTAGGGGAAAATTTAAAACTCCGTATATATTTCCGGAGTCACATACAGACGCTCTCTCAATATGGATTTGACCGTAATACAAAAAGCAGTAAAAAGGTACTGTATCAGAAGATACCAGGTGTATATAGTACAGGGGAAAATTTAAATCTCCGTATATATTTGCGAAGTCACACACAGAGCTCACTCAGTATGGATTTGACCAGAATAAAAAAGCAGAAAAAAGGTACTAAATCAGAAGATACCAGGTGTATATATTGTAGGGGAAAATTTAAATCTTCATATATATTTCCGGAGTTAAACACAAACACTCTCTCTCTCAGTATGGATTTGACTGTGATACCAGCCGGTACACAGTAGTGTGTGAGGAGCGTACAGCTCTATACGGTGTGGGAAAAAATTAACGCTCGGTAACTATGCAGAAAAAAAGAATAAAAGTATTAGTGCTGTGTAAAAAGCAGTCTGCACAGCAGTGTACACACAGCTAGCAGGCAGACTAATAACCAGCGCTGCTGCACACAAGAAAATCCTCCCCTGTCACTGGCAGGCAGCCTAATAACTATCGCTGCTGCACACAAGAAAATCCTCCCCTGTCACTGCACACTAACTGTACAGCACAACTGCTATCAGCACAAGCACATAAGAACTTCTCTTTCCAGCCCTAACTCTCTCCCTACTGATAAACAGCGTCAACAACCTCTCCCTACTATTAAGATCGGTAGAAGTAAAATGGCTGTCAGCGGTCAGGGCTTTTATAGACACTATGACTCCCTCAAAGCAAGCCAATCACTGCAATGCCCTTCTCTAAGATGGTGGTGGACGCTGCACATGTCATCTCACTGCCCACAGTGTACGTCCTTGCTCATTGGCTGAAAAAAGGCACCTGAAAGCATTATGGTAAAACCGACTTTGGCGCTAGGGTCGACAACCGCATGGCCGACTTCACGCTATAGTCAGGTTTCGCTCGTCGAAACACGACTTTGGCGAAATTTGGCGACTTATGAATCTGACCGACCTGTTTCGCTCAACTCTACAGGCCACATATTTGGCAGTGTGGTATCTTAATGACAGGCCTCATATATCTGCGTGCTCCAAGTTTGGACATTTTAGGCCGGTACTACAGTGTTTTTCCTGTCTGTTACTCTAGTTTCATACAGCACTATTTTGCATTTTGAAAAATAAAAAATACAGGCCACATATTTGGCAGTGTGGTATCTCCGTGACAGACCTCATATATCTGCGTGCTTCAAGTTTGGGCATTTTAGGCAGTCACTGCAGTGTTTTTCCTGTGTGTTAATGTAGTTCTATACAGCACTATTTTGGATTTCAAAAAAATAAAAAAATACAGGTCACATATTTGGCAGTGTGGTATATCCATGACAGGCCTCATATATCTGCGTGCTCCAAGTTTGGCCATTTTAGGCCGGTACTGCAGTGTTTTTCCTGTCTGTTACTCTAGTTCAATACAGCACAATTTAGCCGACCCCAAAAATATAGGCCACATTTTTGACATGTCTATGACAAACCTCATATATCTGCGTGCTCCAAGTTTGGGCATTTTAGGACGGTACTGCAGTGTTTTTCCTGTCTGTTACTCTAGTTCTATACAGCACTATTTAGCAGACCCCCAAAAAAATTCAGGCCACATATTTGGCAGTGTGGTATCTCAATAACAGGACTCATACATCTGTGTGCTCCAAATTTTAGCATTTCAGGAAGTTACTGCAGTGTTTTTCCTGTCTTCTACTCTAGTTCTATAGAGCAATATTTTACAATTAAAAAAATAAAAAATACAGGCCCCACATATTTGGCAATGTGGTATCTCTGTGACAGGCCTCATATATCTGCGTGCTCCAAGTTTGGTAATTTTATGCCAGTACTGCAGTGTTTTTACTGTCTGTTCTTCTAGTTCTAAACAGCACTATTTTGCATTTAAAAAAATAAAAAATACGGGCCACATATTTGGCAGTGAGGTTTCTCCGTGACAGGCCTCATATATCTGCTAGCTCCAAGTTTAGCAATTTTAGGCCGATGCTGCAGTGTTTGTCCTGTCTGTTATTCTAGCTCTATACAGCACTATTTTGCATTAAAAAAAAAAAAAAACATGCTACATATTTGGCAGTGTGATGTCTCCGTGACAAGCCTCATATACCTGCGTGCTCCAAGTTTGGGCATTTTAGGCTGGTACTGCAGTGTTTTTCCAGGCTGTTACTCCAGTTCTATACAGCACTATTTAGCAGACCCTCTAAAAAAAACAGGCCACATATTTGGCAGTGTGATATCTCCGTGACAGGCCTCATATATCTGCATGCTCCAAGTTTTGGCATTTTAGGCCGGTACTGCAGTTTTTTTTTCTGTCTGTTACTCTAGCACTATACAGCACTATTTTGCATTAAAAAAATAACAAATACAGGCCACATATTTGGCAGTGTGGTATCTCTGTGACAAGCTTCATATATCTGTGTGCTCCAAGTTTAGCCATTTAAGGTCGGTACTTTAGTGTTTTTCCTGTCTGTTACTCTAGTTCTATACAGCACTATTTTTCAAATAAAAAAATAAGAAATACAGGCCACATAATAGGTAGTGTCATATCTCCGTGACAGGCCTCATATATCTGCGTGCTCCAAGTTTTGGCATTTTAGGCCGGTACTGCACTGTTTTTCCTGTCTGTTACTCTAATTCTATACAGCACTATTTAGCAGACCCCAATATGGTATCTCCGTGACAGGCCTCATATTTCTGCGTGCTCCAAGTTTGGGCAGTATTTTTTCTGTCTTTTATTCTAGTTCTGTACAGCACTCTTCAGCAGACCCCCAAAAACCACAGATCACATATTGGGCAGTGTGGTATCTCCGAAACATGCCTCAAATAACTGTGTTCTCCAAGTTTGAGCATTTTAGGCCAGTATTGTAGTGTTTTTTTCGGTCTTTTACTCTAGTTTTATACAGCACTATTTAGCAGTCCCCTAAAAAATACAGGCCACATATTTGACTGTGTGGTATCTCTCTGACAGGCCTCATATTTCTGTTAGCTTCAAGTTTGGGCATTTTAGGCCAGTACTGTAGTGTTTTTCCTGTCTGTTACTCTAGTTCTATACAGCTCTATTTTCCATATAAAAAAATCTGAAAAACAGGCCACATATTTGGCAGTGTGGTACCTCCGTGACAGGCCTCATGTATCTGCGTGCTCCAAGTTTGGGCATTTTAGGCAGGTGTTGCAGTGTTTTTCCTGTATGTTACTCTAGTTCTATACAGCACTATTTAGCAAACCACCAAAAAATACAGGCCACATATTTGGCATTGTGGTTTCTCTATGACAGGCCTCATTTATATGCGTACTCCAAGTTTGAGCATTTTAGGCCGGAACTGCAGTGTATTTCCTTTCTGTCTTTCTAGTTCTATACAACACTCTTTTTTATTTAGAAATAGAAAAAATACAGGCCACATATTTGGCAGTGTGGTATCTCCATGACAATTCCCATATATGTGCGTGCTCAACGTTTGGGCATTTTAAGCCGATACTGCAGAGTTCTTCCTGTCTGTTACTATAGTTCTATACAGCACTATTTAGCAGACCCCCAATAAATACAAGACACATATTTACCAGTGTGGTATCTCCGTGACAGGCCTCATATATCTGCGTGCTCCAAGTTTGTCATTTTCCCGCTGTCTCTCAATTTTGACCAACCTTTGAATCCTGTTGCTATATCACATGATAATTTGCATGCAATTTCAGTACAGGAGACTTGCCTGATAGGATATCCTTGTGTTTAAACATCTAACTTCATAGAGCTTTTATAGCCTGTTAAGACACTTGTTTACATCCGCACACTTTAACCCCTTCACCCCCAAGGGTGGTTTGCACGTTAATGACCGGGCCAATTTTTACAATTCTGACCACTGTCTCTTTATGAGGTTATAACTCTGGAACGCTTCAACGGATCTTCGCGATTCTGAGACTGTTTTCTCGTGACATATTGTACTTCATGATAGTGGTAAAATTTCTTCCATATAACTTGCATTTATTTATGAAAAAAACGCAAATATGGCAAAAATTTTGAAAATTTTGCAATTTTCAAACTTTGAATTTTATTCCCTTAAAACAGAGAAATATGTCACACAAAATAGTTAAGAAATAACATTTCCCACATGTCTACTTTACATCAGCACAATTTTGGAAACAAAATTTTTTTTTGTTAGGAAATTATAAGGGTTAAAAGTTGACCAGCGATTTCTCATTTTTACATCAAAATTTACAAAGCCATTTTTTTTCGGGACCACCTCATATTTGAAGTCACTTTGAGGGGTCTATATAGCAGAAAATACCCAAAAGTGACACCATTCTAAAAACCACACCCCTCAAGGTACTCAAAACCACATTCAAGAAGTTTATTAACCCTTCAGGTGCTTCACAGGAGCTGAAGCAACATGGAAGGAAAAAATTAACATTTTACTTTTTAGTCACAAAAATGATCTTTTACAAACATTTTTTTTATTTTCACAAGGGAAAAAGGAGAAAAAGGACTGATAAAGTTGTTGTGCAATTTCTCCTGAGTACGCCGATACCCCATATGTGAGGGAAAACCACTGTTTGGGCACACGGCAGAGCTCGGAATGGAAGGAGCGCAGTTTGACTTTTCCAAATCAAAATTGGCTGGAATTGAGAACGGACGCCATGTCGCATTTGGAGAGGCCCCGATGTGCCTAAACAGTGGAAACCCCCCACATGTGACCCCATTTTGGAAACTAGACCCCCTAAGGAACTTATCTAGATGTGTGGTGAGTAGTTTGAACCCTCAAGTGCTTCACGCAAGTTTGTAATGTAGAGCCGTGAAGAAAAAAAATCATATTTTTTCCACAAGCATGATGTTTTAGTCCCCAAATTTTTATTTTCCCAAGGGTAAGAGGAGAAATTGAACCACAAAAGTTGTTGTCCAACTTATCCTGAGTACGCTGATACCCCATATGTGGGGGGGAACCACTGTTTGGGCGCACGGCAGGGCTTGAAAGGGAAGGAGCGCCGTTTGACTTTTCCAAACCAAAATTGGCTGGAATTGCGAACGGACGCCATGTCGTGTTTGGAGGGCCCCTGATGTGCCTAAACAGTGGAAACCCCCCACATGTGACCCCATTTTGGAAACTAGACCCCCTAAGGAACTTATCTAGATGTGTGGTGAGCACTTTGAACCCTCAAGTGCTTCACGCAAGTTTGTAATGTAGAGCCGTGAAGAAAAAAATCATATTTTTTCCACAAACATGATGTTTTAGTCCCCAAATTTTTATTTTCCCAAGGGTAAGAGAAGAAATTGGACCACAAAAGTTGTTGTCCAACATGTCCTGAGTACGCTGATACCCCATATGTGGGGGGGAACCACTGTTTGGGCGCACGGCAGGGCTTGAAAGGGAAGGAGCGCCGTTTGACTTTTCCAAACCAAAATTGGCTGGAATTGCGAACGGACGACATGTCGCGTTTGGAGGGCCCCTGATGTGCCTAAACAGTGGAAACCCCCACATGTGACCCCATTTTGGAAACTAGACCCCTAAGGAACTTATCTAGATGTGTGGTGAGCACTTTGAACCCTCAAGTGCTTCACGCACGTTTGTAATGTAGAGCCGTGAAGAAAAAAAATCATATTTTTTCCACAAACATGATGTTTTAGTCCCCAAATTTTTATTTTCCCAAGGGTAAGAGGAGAAATTGGACCACAAAAGTTGTTGTCCAACATGTCCTGAGTACGCTGATACCCCATATGTGGGGGGGAACCACTGTTTGGGCGCACGGCAGGGCTCGAAAGGGAAGGAGCGCCGTTTGACTTTTCCAAACCAAAATTGGCTGGAATTGCGAACGGACGCCATGTCGCGTTTGGAGGGCCCCTGATGTGCCTAAACAGTGGAAACCCCCACATGTGACCCCATTTTGGAAACTAGACCCCCTAAGAAACTTATCTAGATGTGTGGTGAGCACTTTGAACCCTCAAGTGCTTCACGCAAGTTTGTAATGTAGAGCCGTGAAGAAAAAAAATCATATTTTTTCCACAAACATGATGTTTTAGTCCCAAATTTTTATTTTCCCAAGGGTAAGAGGAGAAATTGGACCACAAAAGTTGTTGTCCAACATGTCCTGAGTACGCTGATACCCCATATGTGGGGGGGAACCACTGTTTGGGCGCACGGCAGGGCTCGAAAGGGAAGGAGCACCGTTTGACTTTTCCAAACCAAAATTGGCTGGAATTGCGAACGGACGCCATGTCACGTTTGGAGGGCCCCTGATGTGCCTAAACAGTGGAAACCCCCACATGTGACCCCATTTTGGAAACTAGACCCCCTAAGGAACTTATCTAGATGTGTGGTGAGCACTTTGAACCCTCAAGTGCTTCACGCAAGTTTGTAATGTAGAGCCGTGAAGAAAAAAAATCATATTTTTTCCACAAACATGATGTTTTAGTCCCCAAATTTTTATTTTCCCAAGGGTAAGAGGAGAAATTGGACCACAAAAGTTGTTGTCCAACATGTCCTGAGTACGCTGATACCCCATATGTGGGGGGGAACCACTGTTTGGGCGCACGGCAGGGCTTGAAAGGGAAGGAGCGCCGTTTGACTTTTCCAAACCAAAATTGGCTGGAATTGCGAACGGACGCCATGTTGCGTTTGGAGGGCCCCTGATGTGCCTAAACAGTGGAAACCCCCCACATGTGACCCCATTTTGGAAACTAGACCCCCTAAGGAACTTATCTAGATGTGTGGTGAGCACTTTGAACCCTCAAGTGCTTCACGCAAGTTTGTAATGTAGAGCCGTGAAGAAAAAAAATCATATTTTTTCCACAAACATGATGTTTTAGTCCCCAAATTTTTATTTTCTCAAGGGTAAGAGGAGAAATTGGACCACAAAAGTTGTTGTCCAACATGTCCTGAGTACCTGATACCCGATATGTGGGGGGGAACCACTGTTTGGGCGCACGGCAGGGCTTGAAAGGGAAGGAGCGCCGTTTGACTTTTCCAAACCAAAATTGGCTGGAATTGCGAACGGACGCCATGTCGCATTTGGAGGGCCCTGATGTGCCTAAACAGTGGAAACCCCCACATGTGACCCCATTTTGGAAACTAGACCCCCTAAGGAACTTATCTAGATGTGTGGTGAGCACTTTGAACCCTCAAGTGCTTCACGCAAGTTTGTAATGTAGAGCCGTGAAGAAAAAAATCATATTTTTTCCACAAACATGATGTTTTAGTCCCCAAATTTTTATTTTCTCAAGGGTAAAAGGAGAAATTGGACCACAAAAGTTGTTGTCCAACATGTCCTGAGTACGCTGATACCCCATATGTGGGGGGGGACCACTGTTTGGACGCACGGCAGGGCTTGAAAGGGAAGGAGCGCCGTTTGACTTTTCCAAACCAAAATTCGCTGGAATTGCGAACGGACGCCATGTCGCGTTTGGAGGGCCCCTGATGTGCCTAAACAGTGGAAACCCCCACATGTGACCCCATTTTGGAAACTAGACCCCCTAAGGAACTTATCTAGATGTGTGGTGAGCACTTTGAACCCTCAAGTGCTTCACGCAAGTTTGTAATGTAGAGCCGTGAAGAAAAAAATCATATTTTTTCCACAAACATGATGTTTTAGTCCCCAATTTTTTATTTTCCCAAGGGTAAGAGGAGAAATTGGACCACAAAAGTTGTTGTCCAACATGTTCTGAGTACGCTGATACCCCATATGTGGGGGGGAACCACTGTTTGGACGCACGGCAGGGCTTGAAAGGGAAGGAGCGCCGTTTGACTTTTCCAAACCAAAATTGGCTGGAATTGCGAACGGACGCCATGTCGCGTTTGGAGGGCCCCTGATGTGCCTAAACAGTGGAAACCCCCCACATGTGACCCCATTTTGGAAGCTAGACCCCTAAGGAACTTATCTAGGTGTGTGGTGAGCACTTTGAACCCCCAAGTGTTTCACTAACTTTTATAATGCCCTGGCGTGAAAAAAAAAATATTTTTTTTTCCACAAAAGTGATGTTTTAGTCCCCAATTTTTTATTTTCCCAAGGGTAAGAGGAGAAATTGGACCCCAAAAGTGGTTGTCCAATTTGTCCTGAGTACGCTGATACCCCATATGTTGGGGGGATACACTGTTTGGGCACACGGCAGGGCTCGGAAGGGAAGCAGTGATGTTTTGGAATGCAGACTTTGATGGAATGGTCTGCGGGCGTCATGTTCCGTTAGCAGAGCCCCTGATGTGCCTAAACAGTGGAAACCCCCCACATGTGACCCCATTTTGGAAACTAGACCCCCTAAGGAACTTATCTAGGTGTGTGGTGAGCACTTTGAACCCCCAAGTGTTTCACTAAAGTTTATAATGCCCTGGCGTGAATAAAAAAAAAAAAAAAAATTTCCACAAATATGATGTTTTAGTCCCCAATTTTTTATTTTCCCAAGGGTAACAGGAGAACTTGGACCACAAAAGTTGTTGTCCAATTTGTCCTGAGTACGCTGATACCCCATATGTTGGGGGAACCACTGTTTGGGCGCATGGCAGGGCGCAGAAGGGAAGCAGTGACGTTTTGGAATGCAGACTTTGATGGAATGGTCTGCGGGCGTCATGTTCCGTTAGCAGAGCCCCTCATGTGCCTAAACAGTGGAAACCCCCACAAGTGACCCCATTTTGGAAACTAGACCCCCTAATGAACTTATCTAGGTGTGTGGTGAGCATTTTGAACCCCCAAGTGTTTCACTAAAGTTTATAATGCCCTGGCGTGAATAAAAAAAAAAAAAAAAAATTTCCACAAATATGATGTTTTAGTCCCCAATTTTTTATTTTCCCAAGGGTAACAGGAGAAATTGGACCACAAAAGTTGTTGTCCAATTTGTCCTGAGTACGCTGATACCCCATATGTTGGGGGGAACCACTGTTTGGGCGCATGGCAGGGCGCAGAAGGGAAGCAGTGACGTTTTGGAATGCAGACTTTGATGGAATGGTCTGCGGGCGTCATGTTCCGTTAGCAGAGCCCCTCATGTGCCTAAACAGTGGAAACCCCCACAAGTGACCCCATTTTGGAAACTAGACCCCCTAAGGAACTTACCTAGGTGTGTGGTGAGCATTTTGAACCCCCAAGTGTTTCACTAAAGTTTATAATGCCCAGGTGTAAAAATAAAAAATCCTACTTTTATCCTCACAAAAATGATGTTTTAGTCCCCAATTTTTTATTTTCCCAAGGGTAAGAGGAGAAATTGGACACCAAAAATTGTTGTCCAATTTTCCTGAGTACACTGGTGCCCCATATGTGGGAAAAAACTGTTTGGGCACAAGTCGGGGCTCAGAAGGGAAGTCGTGACGTTTTGGAATGCAGACTGATGGAATGGTCTGCGGGCGTCATGTTCCGTTTGCAGAGCTCCTGATGTGCCTAAACAGTAAAAAAAAACCACAAGTGACATAATTTTGGAAAGTAGACTCCCAAGGAACTTTTCTAAATGTGCCCCCCTTCTGGAACTAATCTTTCCTGTAAAGTAAATTAGTAGTGCATTGAGGTGTGGTACAATTTGAAACAATCCTTCATACACAGGCCAGGTTTTTCGGGGCAGGTGTCGCATTGGTAAGTGGTGTCCTTGCGTATTCCCCTTTTGTAACACACTCGGCACCTTTTTTGCGGCTTACCTTTGCTTCCAGTTGGCGGGACCACCCCCGGAAATGCTGACCTGGTATGATACGAGCACCTTCAGTTCCAGAAGTACTGGGGCCCGCTGTTTCCTGAGCGCCAAACATCAGGGCCTTAACCACTACCTCCTGGAACTGAAGGTACGTCGTATCGCTGTTGCGTGCACATCGTGACAGCAGGAAAGCGTTGAGCATTGCCATTTGGACGATGTGCACGGACAGCTTCTTGTACCACACCTTGGCCTTTCTCAAAGCACTGTACGGTTGGAGGAGTTGATCAGAGAGATCAACACCCCCCATGTATTTATTGTACCCCAGTACACAGTCCGGTTTGCGGACCTGTGTAGAGGTACCCCGTACAGTGCTGAGGGCGCTGCCATCACCATGTATGGTGGTCACGAGAAGGACATCCCTCTTGTCCTTGTACTTGACCACCAACAGGTGGTCGCTACATTGGGCTCTGCTCTCACCCTTTCTGAGCATCTGCCCAAGTAGCGTCTTCGGGAGGCCTCTCTGATTTTTGCGGACGGTACCGCAAGCTGCGGTACCTCGCGCAGAGAGGGATTTGTAGAGTGGGACGCTGGAATAAAAGTTATCGGTGTAAAGGTGATAACCTTTATCCAGCAGTGGGTGCACCAAATCCCACACAATTTTCCCACTCACTCCCAGGACGGGGGGACACTCAGGGGGTTCAATCCTGGTGTCCTTTTCTTCGTAAACTCTAAAGCTGTGCGTGTACCCTGAGGTACTCTCGCACAGCTTGTAGAGTTTAATTCCGTACCTTGCCCTCTTGCTGGGCAGGTACTGGCGGAATCTGAGCCGTCCCTTAAAATGAACCAAGGACTCATCCACGCAGATGTCCCTTTGGGGCACGTACACTTCAGCAAACTTTTTGCTGAAGTGTTCGATGACCGGCCGAACTTTGAACAGACGGTCAAAGTTGGGGTCATTTTGTGGGGGACACTGTGCATTATCATTATAATGCAGGAATTTGTGGATGGCCTCAAAACGCGTCCGAGCCATGACCATTCGGAACAGTGGAGTGTTGTATAAAATATCAACACTCCAATATTGCCGAAGTTCTGGCTTCTTCAGGATCCCCATATGGAGGACCAGGCCCCAAAACTGCATCATTTCACCTGCGTCTACAGGAGACCAGTTGGAAAATGATGACACTGGGTTTTGCGCCAAAAATTGCCGAGCGTACAAATTAGTTTGCTCCACCACGAGGTTAATAAAATCCTCAGAGAAAAAGACTTTGAAAAAGTCTATTTCTCTGAGGCCCGTGGTGTCAAACTTGATTCCTGATTCTGCCACAAAATCAGGAATCAGTGGCTCGTAATTTTCGGGGGGCGGGGTCCATATGGGGTCCGAAGAGGGGTGCGCTGGTTCATTTTCAGGGGTGGGCGCTGCCTCATCTTCTGTCCTGGGGCGTCTGCGTGGCGGTTCCGCAGGACCCGAGGAGGAAGATGAGGAAGAGGAGGAAGAAGAAGAAGAGGATGAAGAATCTGAAAAGTAAAGAAATGTGGGATCCTCTCCCTCGCTATCAGTGTCGGAGGCAAGGAAAGCGTATGCCTCTTCCACTGAATAGCGCTGTTGGGAAGAACGTGACGAGCGGGACATTTTTTTTGTGAATGTGGTGCTTTGTGTGAACTTTATTTATAACTGTGTGTGTGTGTGGGGGGGGGATAGTGGTTGGTGCAAACTATGCTGAAAGGAAAAAGCTAAAAGAAAAGAAAGAGAATAGGGAAAAAAATGCCTGTGAAAAAAAAGTCTAAACCAGCAGGCACGAGCTCTGATAAGTGACCGGTGTCACTTATCAAAGTTCCGCGGCTGCCGGATGTGCGCACAGGAGTGGCGGAAAGGGAAGTGAAAAAAAAAAAAAAAAAAACGGCAGGAACGAGCTCTGATAAGTGACCGGTGTCACTTATCAAAGTTCCGCGGCTGCCGGATGTGCGCACAGGAGTGGCGGAAAGGGAAGTGAAAAAAAAAAAACAAAAAAACGGCAGGAACGAGCTCTGATAAGTGACCGGTGTCACTTATCAAAGTTCCGCGGCTGCCGGATGTGCGCACAGGAGTGGCGGAAAGGGAAGTGAAAAAAAAAAAAAAAAAAACGGCAGGAACGAGCTCTGATAAGTGACCGGTGTCACTTATCAAAGTTCCGCGGCTGCTAGATGTGCGCACGGGAGTGGCGGAAAGTGGAGTGAAAAAAAAAAAACTGCAGGAACGAACTCTGATAAGTGACTGGTGTCACTTATCAAAGTTCCGCGGCTGCTGGATGTGCGCACAGGAGTGGCGGAAAGTGGGGTGAAAAAAAAAACTGCAGGAACGAGCTCTGATAAGTGACTGGTGTCACTTATCAAAGTTCCGCGGCTGCTGGAAGTGCGCACAGGAGTGGCGGAAAGGGGAGTGAAAAAAAAAAAAAAAACGGCAGGAACGAGCTCTGATAAGTGACCGGTGTCACTTATCAAAGTTCCGCGGCTGCTAGATGTGCGCACGGGAGTGGCGGAAAGTGGGGTGAAAAAAAAAAAAAACCTGCAGGAACGAGCTCTGATAAGTGACTGGTGTCACTTATCAAAGTTCCGCGGCTGCTGGAAGTGCGCACAGGAGTGGCGGAAAGGGGAGTGAAAAAAAAAAAAAAACTGCAGGAACGAGCTCTGATAAGTGACTGGTGTCACTTATCAAAGTTCCGCGGCTGCTGGAAGTGCGCACGGAGGGGGGTGCAAAAGAAAAACGAGCACGAGTGTTGATCGGTGAACTGCGTCACCAATCAACGCTCGGCGGCTGCTAAATGTGTGCAAAGGGGGGGTAAAAAGAGGGGGAAAGGGAAGGGGGGAGGGGGGAATGGGGGGATTGGGGTGGATCGGGCAGGGATCGGGGCTCAAAAACTCACGTTTGTAGTCTCTCTTCTTTCTTCTCTCTTCTTTCTTCTCTCTTCTTTCTTCTCTCTTCTTTCTTCAGCAGGAGTTGTGGTGTCACAGGCTACTGTGGCACCACAAGGCCCAGCACAGGAGGAGATCTGGCGTGTGACCGCACTGCAGGAATCCTCAGCAAGTGTGAGGACCCCTGCAGTGCGGTCAGACAGGTCAGATCCAGTTTGCAGACAGGTCACAGAGCGGTCACATCGCTGCTGTGACCTGTCATTGGTGGGATCGATGATCACATCGATCCCACCAATCAGAGGAGACCCTTGTTTTGCCGGTTGCTAGGCACCGGCCTAGTAATCGGAGCTCACTGCTCCGATTCCTAGGCAGGTCACCGGCAGGTCAGGAAGCAGGGCACAGAGCGGTCACACCGCTGCTGTGCCCTGTGATTGGTGCGATCGTCGATGACATCGATCGCGCCAATCAGCAGCTGCAGGCCCTACTGGGCCTGTCCTAGGCTCCGGCCTAGGATCGGTGCTATTACTGCACCGATCCAGGCAGGTACAGGCAGGGCACAGCGCGGATACACCGCGGCTGTGCCCTGCGATTGGCGCGATCGATGTGATCGGCGATCGCGCCAATCCAGGGGGGTCTGCTCCTTTCTATGCCCAGGCCTAGGATCGAGTACATCGGTACTCGATTCTAGCCTGGGATCTCACTGTTTCAGCCCATCGGATTGGCTGAAACAGTGAGAAAGGCTGCGATTGGCTGTTCAGAATTGAACAGCCAATCACAGCGATCGGGAGTGAGGGTGGGCGGTGACAGACCCCGGGATGCCGGCGCCATCTCTCCTGAGGTAAGATGGCGTCGGAATTTTAATGCGATCATTGCGACTTAAGTCGCAATGTCGCATTAAAGGGCTGGACGTACTATCCCGTCCCCGGTCATACGGGCCCAGGTACCATGGACGGGATAGTACGTCCGATGGCAGTAAGGGGTTAAAATAGACTCAAGCATCCTTATCTTTCTGTCATTTAACATCACAATTTGTTTTGGGTTAAAATATGACAACTATTGGCACCTCTGTATATTTGCATTTTATTGAAGCTTTTTTTAGCTCAAATGTACTGCATTCATAGGAATTATTAACATCTTTCCTGCTATACGGCTGCTCTATTCCATGATCTCTTTTTTTGGAAACTTGTACTCTTGTGTACACAACTTTTTAAATTTTATCCTTTTTTCAATAAAAATTAATATTTTACTCTTACAACTTGTATGTTTTTTCACTTCTCATCTATGGCTGGCATCGCCCAGTGTAGATAATGTGTTAATATATTGACTGAAGTGTCATTTGCCTACCCTAATTTTGGACTATGGGTTTAGGCCACATATTTCGCAGTGTGGTATCTCCGTGAAAGGCCTCATATATCTGTGTGTTCCAAGTTTGGGCATTTTAGGCATTTTAGGCCGATACTGCAGTGTTTTTCCTGTCTGTTACTCTAGTTCCATACAGTACTATTTTGCATTTAAAAAAATAAAAAATACAGGCCACATATTTGGCACTGTGGTATCTCCATGACAGTCCTCATATACAGTGCCTTGCGAAAGTATTTGGCCCCCTGGAACTTTTCAACCTTTTCCCACATATCATGCTTCAAACATAAAGATACCAAATGTAAATTTTTGGTGAAGAATCAACAACAAGTGGGACACAATTGTGGAGTTGAATGAAATTTATTGGTTATTTTAAATTTTTGTGGAAATGCAAAAACTGAAAAGTGGGGAGTGCAATATTATTCGGCCCCTTTACTTTCAGTGCAGCAAACTCGCTCCAGAAGTTCATTGTGGTTCTCTGAATGATCCAATGTTGTCCTAAATAACTAGTGATGATAAATATAATCCACCAATGTGTAATCAAGTCTTAATATAAATGCACCTACTCTGTAATAGTCTCAGGGTTCTGTTTGAAGCACAGAGAGCATCATGAAGACCAAGCAACACAACAGGCGGGTCTGTGATACTGTTGTGGAGAAGTTTAAAGCCGGATTTGGATACAAAATGATTTCCAAAACTTTAAACACCCAAGGAGCACTGTGCAAGCAATCATATTGAAATTGAAGGAGTATCATACAACTGCAAATCTACCAAGACCCGGTCGTCCCTCCAAACTTTCATCTCAAACAAGGAGAAGACTGATCAGAGATGCAGCCAGTCTGTCCATAGGACAACAATCAGTTGTACACTGCACAAATCTAGCCTTTATGGAAGAATGGCAAGAACAAAGCCATTTCTCAAAGATATCCATAAAAAGTGTTGTTTAAAGTTTGCAACAAGCCACCTGAGAGACACACCAAACATGTGGAAGAAGGTGCTCTGGTCAGATGAATCCAAAATCGAAGCTTTTGGCATCAATGCCAAATGATATGTTTGGCGTAAAGGCCACACAGCTCATCACCCTGAACACACCATCCCCACTGTCAAACATGGTGGTGGCAGCATCATGTTTTGGCCTGCTTTTCTTCAGCAGGGACAGGGAAGATGGTTTAAATTGATGGGAAGATGGATGGAGCCAAATACAGGACATTCTTGAAGAAAACCTGTTGGAGTCTGCAATAGACCTGAGACTGGGATGGAGATTTGTCTTCGAACAAGACAATGATCCCAAACATAAAGCAAAATCTACAATGGAATGGTTCACAAATAAATATATCCAGGTGTTAAAAGGCCAAGTCAAAGTCCAGACCTGAATCCAATCGAGAATCCGTGGAAAGAGCTGAAAACTGCTGTTCACAAGCGATCTCCATCCAACCTCACTGATCTGGAGCTGTTTGCCAAGGAAGAATGGGCAAGAATTTCAGTCTCTCGATGTACAAAACTGATAGTGACATACCCAAGCGACTTGCAGCTGTAATCGCAGCAAAAGGTGGCGCAACAAAGTATTAAGTTAAGGGGGCCGAATAATATTGCACGCCCCACTTTTCAGTTTTTGTATTTCCACAAAAATTTTAAATAACTAATAAATTTTGTTCACAATTGTGTCCCACTTGTTGATTCTTCACCAAAAACTTACATTTGGTATCTTTATGTTTGTAGCATGATATGTGGGATAAGGTTGAAAAGTTCCAGGGAGGCCGAATACTTTCGCAAGGCACTGTATCTGCGTGCTCCAAGTTTGGGCATTTTAGGCCGGTACTGCAGTGTTTTTCCTGTCTGTTACTCTAGCTCTATACAGCACTATTTAGCAGACCCCCCAAAAATACAGGCCACATATTTGGCAGTGTGGTATCTCTGTGACAGGCCTCATATGTCTGCATTCTCCAAGTTTGGGCATTTTAGGCAGGTACTGCAGTGTTTTTCCTGTTTAATACTCTAGTTTTATATAGAATTATTTTGCATTAAAAAAATCAAAAATACAAGCCTCATATTTGGCAGTGTGGTATTTCCATGACAGGCCTAATATATCTACGTGCTCCAAGTTTGACCATTTTAGGCAGGTACTGCAATGTTTTTCCTGTCTTTTTCTCTAGCTCTATGGAGCGCCATTTTGACAAAAATTGTAAGAAGCGGGCACCACCTCAAATATTAATGTAATTGGGATCACTCCTTGCATGTGAGAAAATACTACAAGAACAAAAGCAAGGCACATGCAAATTAGTGGGGATCACCAAGAAAATCAATCACAAAGAAATGTATATAGCATAACAATTTATTGAAGTACAAAAAAAGATAAAACACACCTCATTAAAAACAGTTAAAAAACACTCATTGTGTAAAGAAAGTCCAACAAAATCGAGAGTAAAATACTCTAAATACTCATATGCCAATCTTAATACATAACAGTAAAGGATAACAAATTAGCTGTGTACCTAAACTCCTGTTGTAACATCATTATATATGAAAAAAGGCTGCACTCAAGCATACTAAAGCATGACAACATAGAATACATGAAATTTTGAATAGCAATATGGCTTTGGAGTATAAGGAAAAAATTTGAGACGCTTAGTATAAACATTTGGCCAAACATTTTAAAGCCCACCAACCATCGTCAAGGTGGTCTCAATTCTGGTGAGTTCCTGACCTAATGTGAACATACCTCTATTAGGCTGATATCTGAATTTCTGGGTGAATATACACCTCTGTCATTAATGCCTGCATTTATGGGTAAAGTAGGGATCTGGTGTAATTAAAATCACCACCTGGTGGGGGCGGAGTGCTCGGTCAGTAAGCTAACATTCAAAAGACAAAAAACCTGACTAGCACATCCAGACTAATGTGAACTAGGTGCAAACCAAGGGAAGCTACCCCCATGTAAAATATATGAAAAAAGGCTGCACTCAAGCATACTAAAGCATGACAACATAGAATACATGAAATTTTGAATAGCAATATGGCTTTGGAGTATAAGGAAAAAATTTGAGACGCTTAGTATAAACATTTGGCCAAACATTTTAAAGCCCACCAACCATCGTCAAGGTGGTCTCAATTCTGGTGAGTCCCTGACCTAATGTGAACATACCTCTATTAGGCTGATATCTGAATTTCTGGGTGAATATGCACCTCTGTCATTAATGCCTGCATTTATGGGTAAAGTAGGGATCTGTGTAATTAAAATCTCCACCTGGTGGGGGCGGAGTGCTCGGTCAGTAAGCTAACATTCAAAAGACAAAAAACCTGACTAGCACATCCAGACTAATGTGAACTAGGTGCAAACCAAGGGAAGCTACCCCCATGTAAAATATATGAAAAAAGGCTGCACTCAAGCATACTAAAGCATGACAACATAGAATACATGAAATTTTGAATAGCAATATGGCTTTGGAGTATAAGGAAAAAATTTGAGACGCTTAGTATAAACATTTGGCCAAACATTTTAAAGCCCACCAGATCCCTACTTTACCCATAAATGCAGGCATTAATGACAGAGGTGCATATTCACCCAGAAATTCAGATATCAGCCTAATAGAGGTATGTTCACATTAGGTCAGGGACTCACCAGAATTGAGACCACCTTGACGATGGTTGGTGGGCTTTAAAATGTTTGGCCAAATGTTTATACTAAGCGTCTCAAATTTTTTCCTTATACTCCAAAGCCATATTGCTATTCAAAATTTCATGTATTCTATGTTGTCATGCTTTAGTATGCTTGAGTGCAGCCTTTTTTCATATATTTTACATGGGGGTAGCTTCCCTTGGTTTGCACCTAGTTCACATTAGTCTGGATGTGCTAGTCAGGTTTTTTGTCTTTTGAATGTTAGCTTACTGACCGAGCACTCCGCCCCCACCAGGTGGTGATTTTAATTACACCAGATCCCTACTTTACCCATAAATGCAGGCATTAATGACAGAGGTGCATATTCACCCAGAAATTCAGATATCAGCCTAATAGAGGTATGTTCACATTAGGTCAGGGACTCACCAGAATTGAGACCACCTTGACGATGGTTGGTGGGCTTTAAAATGTTTGGCCAAATGTTTATACTAAGCGTCTCAAATTTTTTCCTTATACTCCAAAGCCATATTGCTATTCAAAATTTCATGTATTCTATGTTGTCATGCTTTAGTATGCTTGAGTGCAGCCTTTTTTCATATATTTTACATGGGGGTAGCTTCCCTTGGTTTGCACCTAGTTCACATTAGTCTGGATGTGCTAGTCAGGTTTTTTGTCTTTTGTAACATCATTATATACATGGGGAAAGGAGAATGATAAATTCCCCTAAAATGCAAGTATAAATAACTGAGCAATGTAACAAACCTTTATCGATCATTAAATAGCCCAACCATATGGTATAGAGATCTCAGAATAGTCCAAAAGGACTCAATGTAGCCAAATGTCAGATAAACAAATGAGGAAAAGGGCAGATCAGAATATACCAACAGGTTGGAATAATAATCCCCATGAAGCCGCCATGCGAGTACCAGGACCCACGCGTTCCGACACAGATCGTGTCTTTCTCAAGGTAGGTATGTGTCAACTTTAAAGTACAGCATATATATAGGGAAAAAATATATTAGCAAAAGGACATACCACGTGTAGCAGTGACAACGTAATCCAAAGGGAGGAAACTCCAAACTCCCAGAACGGAAGTAACAATCAAGGGCTTGTAAAGTTACAGCACATGTGCAAAGAAATCACTTTGAATTTAATCCATAGATAAATCACCAAGGTAAGAAAATAGAAATTTTTTTTTTCTATTTTCTTACCTTGGTGATTTATCTATGGGTTAAATTCAAAGTGATTTCTTTGCACATGTGCTGTAACTTTACAAGCCCTTGATTGTTACTTCTGTTCTGGGAGTTTGGAGTTTCTTCCCTTTGGATTACGTCGTCGCTGCTACACCTGGTATGTCCATTTGCTAATATATTTTTTCCCTATATATAGGCTGTACTTTAACCCCTCTCTGACATTAGATGTACTATCCCGTCTATGAAACCCGTGCCAATCTGACCATGGACGGGATAGTATGTCATAGGCGATCAGCTGCGCTCCCTCCGGGATCTCAGCTAATCGCCGCCGGGTGTCAGCTGATTATCACAGCTGACACCCGTGACTGTGTGTCAGGAGCGGTCACGGACCGCTCCCGGCACATTAACCCCTTGCACACCGCGATCAAACATGATCGCGGTGTACTGGGGGCACAGGGAAGCATGCGCAGGGAGGGGGCTCCCTGCGCGCTCCCCTGAGACCCTCAGACCAGCGCGATGTGATCGCACTGTTCTGAGGGCTTCCTCCCTCTCAGGACCCAGATCCAAGATGGCGCCAGGTCCTGGAGGGAGGCAGCTTCCTCAGTGCCTGCTGAGAGCAGGCACTGAGAAGCCTGCAGCACTGCCAGAGCGATCGCTGGTGTGACAGAGTGCTGTGCACACTGTCACACCAGCGATCTGATAAAATACAGTGATGTCCCACCCTGGGACAAAGTAAAAAAGTTAAAAAAATAAAAACAAACATGTTTTAAAAAAAAATCCAAAATAATTAAAAAAAAAAAATATTCCCCAATAAATTCATTTCTTCCTGTAAATAAAAAAAACAAAACAATAAAAGTACACATATTTGGTATCGCCGCATCCGTAACGACCCCCCCTATAAAACTGTCACACTAGTTAACCCCTTTAGTGAACCACTTAAAAAAAAAAAAAAAACAAAGCAAAAAATCAATGCTTTATCATCATACCGCCGAACAAAAAGTGGAATAACACGCAATCAAAAAGACCGATATAAATAAACATGGTACTGCTGAAAACGTCATCTTGTCCCGCAAAAAACGAGCCACCATACAGCATCATCAGCGAAAAAATAAAAAAGTTATAGCTCGCAGAATAAAGCGATGCAAAAATAATTATTTTTTATATAAAATAGTTTTTATTCTATAAAAGCGCCAAAACATAAAAAAATGATATAAATGAGGTATCGCCGTAATCAAACTGACCCAAAGAATAAAACTGCTTTATCAATTTTACCACACGCGGAACGGTATAAACGCCTCCCCCAAAAGAAATTCATGAATTGCTGATTTTTGTTCATTCTAACCTCCCAAAAATTGAAATAAAAAGCGATCAAAAAATGTCACGTGCTCAAAAATGCTACCAATAAAAACGTCAACTCGTACCGCAAAATATAAGACCTCACATGACTCTGTGGGCCAAAATATTCAAAAATTATAGCTCTCAAAATGTGGCAATGCAAAAAACTATTTTTTGCAATAAAAAGCGTCTTTTAGCGTGACAGCTGCCAAACATAAAAACCCGCTATAAATAGTAAATCAAACCCACCTTTATCACCCCCTTAGTTAGGGAAAAATAATAAAATAAAAAAAATGTATTTATTTCCATTTTCCCATTAGAGTTAGGGTTAGGGTTGCGGCTAAAGTTAGGATTAGGGTTGGCGCTAAAGTTAGGATTAGGGTTAGGGTTGGGATTAGGGGTGTGTTAGGGTTAGGTTTGTGGTTAGGGTTGGGACTAGGGTTAGGGGTGTGTTGGGGTTAGGGTTGGAGTTAGAATTGGGGGGTTTCCGCTGTTTAGGCACATCAGGGGCTCTCCAAATGTGACATGGCGTCTGATCTCAATTCCAGCCAATTCTGCGTTGAAAAAGTCAATCGGTGCTCCTTCACTTCTGAGCTCTGCCATGCGTCCAAACAGTAGTTTATCCCCACATATGGGGTATCAGCGTACTCTGGACCCCAAGATTTATTGTGCAATTTGTCCTATTTCTTCTGTTACCCTTGGGAAAATAAAAAACGGGGCGAAAATATCATTTTTGTAAAAAAAATGATTTTTTTTTTTTACGGTTGTACATTATAAACTTCTGTGAAGCACTTGGGGCTTCATAGCGCTCACCACACATCTAGATAAGTTCCTTGTGGGGTCTATTTCCAAAATGGGGTCACTTGTTGGGGATTTCCACTGTTTGGGCGCATCAGGGGCTCTCCAAATGCGACATGACGCCCCCAAACCATTCCATCAAAGTCTGCAATCCAAAACGTCACTACTTCCCTTCTGAGCCCCAACGTGTACCCATACAGTAGTTTTCTCCCACATATTGGGTATCAGCGTACTCATGACAAATTGGACAAAAACTTTTGGGGTCCAATTTCTCCTGTTACCCTTGTGAAAATAAAATATTTGGGGGAAAAAAAACATTTTGGCAAAAAAAAAAAAAAAGATTTTTTATTTTTACGGCTGTGCGTTATAAACTTCTGTGAAGCACTTCGGGGTTCAAAGTGCTCACCACACATCTAGATAAGTTCCTTGTGGGGTCTATTTGCCAAAATGGGGTCACTTGTGGGGGTTTCAACTGTTTAGGTGCATCAGGGGCTCTCCAAATGCGACATGACGCCCCCAGACCATTCCATCAAAGTCTGCAATCCAAAACGTCACTACTTCCCTTCCGAGCCCCGACGTGTGCCCATACAGTAGTTTTCGCCCACATATTGGGTATCAGCGTACTCAGGACAAATTGGACAACAACTTTTGGGTTCCAATTTCTTCTGTTACCCTTGTGAAAATAAAATATTGGGGGCAAAAAAATCATTTTTGTAAAAAAAAAAAAAAAGATTTTTTATTTTACGGCTGTACGTTATAAACTTTAGTGAAACACCTGGGGGTTCAAATTCTCACCACACATCTAGATAAGTTCCTTGAGGGGTCTAGTTTCCAAAATGGTGTCATTTATGGGGGTTTCCACTGTTTAGGCAGATCAGGAGCTCTCCAAACACAACATGGCGTCCAGCCAATTCTGTGTTGAAAACGTCAGACGGCGCTCCTTCCCTTCCAAACTCTGCCATGCACCCAAACAGTGGTTTACTCCCACATATGGGGTATCAGCGCACTCAGGACAAATTGCACAATAACTTTTGGAGTCTTGTTACCCTTGTAAAAATAAAAATTGGGGTGAAAAGATCATTTTTGTGGAAAAAATATGATTTTTAAATTTTACGGCTCTACGTTATAAACTTGTGTGAAGCACTTGGGGGTTCAAATTGCTCACCAAAGATCTAGATAAGTTCCTTAGGGGGTCTAGTTTCCCAAATGGGGTCATTTGTGGGGGGTTTCCACTGTTTAGGCACATCAGGGGCTCTCCAAATGCAACATGGCATCCAATCTCAATTCCAGCCAATTTTGGTTGGAAAAAGTCAAATGGTGCTCCTACCCTTCCGAGCTCTGCCGTGCGCCCAAACAGTGGTTCCCCCCCACATATGGGGTATCAGCATACTCAGGACAAATTGGACAACAACTTATTTGGTCCAATTTCTCCTGTTACCCTTGGGAAAATAAAAAAATAGTGACTGAAAGATAATTTTTGTGGGAAAAAAAAATAGGATTTTGTATTTTCATGCCCGGGCATTATAAACTTGTGTGAAGCACTTGGGGGTTCAAAGTGCTCACCAAAGATCTAGATAAGTTCCTTAGGGGGTCTAGTTTTCAAAATGGGGTCACTTGTGGGGGGTTTCCACTGTTTAGGCTCATCTGGGGCACTGCAAATGGAACATGACCCCCATCAACGTCTGCATTCCAAAACGTTACTACTTCCTTTCCAAATAGTTTCCCCCCCCACATATCGGGTATCAGCGTACTCAGGACAAATTGGCCAACAACTTTTGGGGTCCAATTTCCTTGGGAAAATTCAAAAATTTGGGACTAAAAAATCATTTTTGTGGAAAATTGTTTTGTTTTTTTTCACACCCAGGCATTATAAACTTTTGTTAAACACTTGGGGGTTCAAAGTGCTCACAACAGATCTAGATAAGTACCTTAGGGGGTCTAGTTTCCAAAATGGTGTCACTTGTGGGGGTTTCCACTGTTTAGGCGCATCAGAGGTTCTCCAAACGCGACATGGCGTCCAATCTCAATTCCAGCCAATTTTAGTTTGAAAAAGTCAAACGGCGCTCCTTCCCTTATGAGCTCTGCCGTGTGCCCAAACAGTGGTTTTCCCCCACATATTGGGTATTGGTGTACTCAAGAGAAATTGCACAACAACCTTATCTGTCCATTTTCTCCTTTTACCCTTTTGAAAATAAAAAAAAGTTTGTAAAAGATCATTTTTGTGGCTAAAAAGTTAAATATTCATTTTTTCCTTCCACGTTACTTTAGTTCCTGTGAAGCACCTGAAGGGTTAATAAACTTCTTGAATGTGGTTTTGAGTACCTTGAGGGGTGCAGTTTTTAGAATGGTGTCACTTTTGGGTATTTTCTGCCATATAGACCCCTCAAAATGACTTCAAATGTGAGGTGGTCTCTAAAAAAAATGGCTTTGTAAATTTTGTTGTAAAAATGAGAAATCGCTGGTCAACTTTTAACCCTTATAACTTCCTAAAAAAAAATGTGGGTTTCAAAATTGTGCTGATGTAAAGTAGACATGTGGGAAATGTTATTTCTTAACTATTTTGTGTGATATATTTCTCTGTTTTAAGGGAATAAAAATTCAAAGTTTGAAAATTGCAAAATTTTAAAAATTTTCGCCATATTTGCGTTTTTTTCAAAAATAAACGCAAGTTATATCGAAGAAATTTTACTTCTAACGTGAAGTACAATATGTTACGAGAAAACAGTCTCAGAATCGCGAATATCCGTTGAAGCGTTCCAGAGTTATAACCTCATAAAGAGACAGTGGTCAGAATTGTAAAAATTGGCTCGGTCATTAACGTGCAAACCACCCTTGGGGGTGAAGGGTTAAAGGCGACACATACCTACCTTGAGAAAGACACGATCTGTGTTGGAACGCGTGGGTCCTTGTACTCGCATGGCGGCTTCATGGGGATTATTATTCCAACCTGTTGGTATATTCTGATATGCCCTTTTCCTCATTTGTTTTTCTGACCTTTGGCTACATTGCGTCCTTTTGGACTATTCTGAGATCTCTATACCATATGGTTGGGCTATTTAATGATCGATAAAGGTTTGTTAGGTTGCTCAGTTATTTATACTTGCATTTTAGGGCAATTTATCATTCTCCTTTCCCCATGTATATAATGATGTTGACAACAGGAGTTTAGGTACACAGATTGGCATATGAGTATTTAGAGTATTTTACTCTCGATTTTGTTGAACTTTCTTTACACCATGATTGTTTTTTAACTGTTTTTAATGAGGTGTTTTTTCCTTTTTTTGTACTTCAATAAATTGTTATGCTATATATATTTCTTTGTGATTGATTTTTTTGGTAATCCCCACTGATTTGCATGTGCCTTGCTTTTGTTGTTATCGAGCACCATTTTGCATTTAAAAAAATAAAAAATACAGACCACATATTTGGCATTGTGGTAGCTCCATGACATGCCTCATATATTGCGTGCTCCAAGTTTGGGCATTTAAGGCAGGCACTGCAGTGTTTTTCCTGTCTGTTACTCTAGTTCTATACAGGACTATTTAGCAGACCACCAAAAAAATACAGGCGACATACTTGGCAGTGAAGTATCTCTGTGACAGGCCTCATATATCTGCATGCTCCAAGTTTCAGCATTTTAGGCTAGTACTGCAGTGTTTTTCCTGTTTTTTACTCTAGTACTATGCAGCACTATTTAGCAGACCTCCAAAAAATACTGGCCACATATTTGGCAGTGTGGTATCTCCATGACAGGCCTCGTATATCTGCGTGCTCCAATTTTGGCCATTTTAGGCTGGTACTGCAGTGTTTTTCGTGTCTGATACTCTAGTTCTATACATCACTATTTAGCAGACCCCAAAAAAATACAGGCCACTAGAGATGAGCGACTTTGCCTCCGGGAGGGTCGAGTCGGGTTTCGGACCACCCGACTTTCCCAAAAGTCGAGTCGAAAGAAATCGGCCGACTATCGGAAAAAGGCGAAGGTCCGACTGAAACACGAAACCCAATGCAAGTCAATGGGGAAGAAAAGACGGCAGGGAGTGGAGGACAGTAAACACACCTACAGTGCCCATTTCAATGTCAACTACATAAATTCTTATTACTTAAGCTTGTCAACCTTAATTTACTTTATAATAATAGTAACGCATTGAAAACTGGGGGTTAGTTGGCTAAAGTTGTGGGGGGCAGGGCTGGCTCCAGGTTTTCGTGGGCCCCGGGCCAAAGAGTCTCAGTGGGCCCCTTTAACACATACCACTATTCATGATGCTCCAATACGGCACAGAAATATAGGTATAGTACAATGACAAATACTTCACTTCTTACATTAAATGAGTGATATCTATTTTAAATTCTACAATAGCTCAAAAACCGGACAGTATATTCCTCCATACAGTATTATGGCCACCACATAGTGTGCCATACAGAATAATGAGACCTATATATTGCTGTATACATAATTGGACCCATATAATGTTCCATACAGTATCTGATGAGCTCCACATGATGCTACAATATATGATGGTCCCATAATGTCCATACAGTATAGGACGGTCCCCATAGAGTATAATGAGACCCACATATTGCTCCATACAGTATAATGAGTCACATATAAAGTTCCATACAGTATATGATGGGCCCCATATATTGCTCCATACAAAATGGGCTCCATATAATGCTCCATACAGAATAGGCCCCATATGATGCTCCATACCCTATATGATGCCCCATAAATAATGAACCCCTTATGATGCTCTATTAAATGATGGGCCCCATGGATGATGCTCCAGTGTATGATGGGCCCATATAATGCTCCATATATAATGGGCCCCATATGATGCTCCAGTATATGATGGGACCCATGGATGATGCTCCAGTGTATGATGGGCCTATATAATGCTCCATATATAATGGGCCCCATATGATATTCCAGTGTATAATGGGCCCAGTATAAGATGCTCCAGTGTATTTTGGGCCCCATTTATAATGCTCCAGTGTATGATGGGCCCCATGGATGATGCTCCAGTGTATGATGGGCCTATATAATGCTCCATATATATTGGGCCCCATATGATGCTCTAGTATATGATGGGCCTATATAATGCTCCATATATAATGGGCCCCATACGATGCTCCAGTGTATGATGGGCCCCATTTAAAATGTTCCAGTGTATGATGGGCCCCATATACTGTATAATGCTCCAGTTTATAATGGGCCCTATCTATGATGCTCAAGTGTATGATGGGTCTCATATATAATTCTCCAGTGTATAATGCTCCCCATATATTGCTCCAAACATTAAAAAAATGAAATACCTCTCCTGGCTGGGCACTGCTCTACTCTAGACTCCTCAGCGTCGCCATCTTCCAGCTGTGCTGTTGTGAATGTTTTAGAAATGAATTCTGAGCAGAAGCTCCCTCTGGTGGTTACAAACAGTACTGAACCATTCAGTGAGGATTGGCAATCAGGAATCACAGACTAGCTGGATATGAGGGAGGTTTCCCCCATCATGGTTGCCGGTGATCAATTGTTCTTGTCTCAACGTTGTTTCCTGGTTCACTTGGAAGCTTGCTGAGTCTTGCCTCTTCTCCTGCTCTCAGATAAGATATTTTCTGCTTTTTGTTTTTGTGCTTGCCATATGCATATTTCTCTGCATTTCTGTGAGGTTGGCCAGGTTACCCTCCCGGGGGGCTTTGGCTCCTCTCGGTTCCTCTGGAGCCACTGTTGTTTGTTCATTTGCCTTTTCCAGTTTTTTCAGTGGCTGCGGCTTAGTTTTGTTACACCAGAGAACTAATTTAGGTGGTAGAGGTCGTGTGATCTCAGGTGTTTTTTGCAATTGATAGCATTGCCTTTTTTAGGGTTTTTTTTGGATTGCAGTAAGTATCCTTCCTATCCTTTTCTGTCTAGGCAGATTGGGCCCCAGCGTTTGCTCATACTATTTTCTGTCTGTGCCTGTATTTCCTCTTGTCTAACCGCCATTACATGTTTGGGGGCTTCCTATGTTCTTTGGGGTCTGCTCCGGGGCAGATAGCTTTCCTCTTTCCAACTTTAGTTGTAGTTAACCTCTCAGGCTGTGACGAGGCGTCTAGGACCAACGCTCCACGGCTGCCTTTAGTTGTGGTGGTTAGTCAGGGTACTGCAATCCAGTAGATTCCAACCTCTCTGGTGTATTGCCGTTTTTGCCTGCTCTCCTCAGCTACCAAAACATAACAGTATCACCGGCCCAACTGAAAATTATATGGTACTCACAGAAGGGAAAAATAGTGTGGAAACAAAAAAGGTGTCAGAGTTGTCAGAGATTTTTTTTTTTCTGTTTGTTGCATTTTTCCCTCTTTTTCTCTGGGTGCTGAGGAGGATTTTTTAGTTATTTTTTCTCAATGGAGTTTGCACAGTTGTCTGGCCGTGTGGATCAGCTTGCCACTGAGGTTCGGAGTATTGCTACCTATCTTGCTAGGTTGCCAGTTGGGGAACCCAGGATCCCCATGCCAGATTTGTTTTTGGGGGATCGAGCTAAATTTCTGAATTTCAAAAATAACTGTAAGTTGTTTTTTGCCTTAAAACCTAAGTCCTCAGAGAACGCAGCACAACAGGTTCAAATTGTCATCTCTCTCCTGCGCGGCGATCCTCAGGATTGGGCTTTTTCCCTGACACCTGGGACCCTGTTTTGAGTAATGTTGATGCATTTTTTCTGGCTCTGGGGTTATTGTACGATGAACCTAATGTCACTGATCAAGCTGAAAAAACCTTGCTGCATTAAATCAGGGGCTTGAGGACGCTGAGTTGTACTGTCAGAAATTCCGAAAGTGGGCAGTCCTGACCAAATGGAATGATGATGCTTTGGCAGCCCTTTTTCGGAAGGGGCTGTTAGAGAATGTAAAAGATGTTATGGTGGGTTTCCCTGCTCCCTCTGGTTTCAATGATTCTATGTCATTAGCGATTCAAATTGACAGACGTTTGCGTGAGCGTAGAAGTATGCATGGAATAGTGTTGCCTTGTGAACCAGCTTCTGAACCCATTCAGTGTGATAGAGTGGCTTCTGGGGCAAAGCGTCATGAGTTTCGAAAATGCAATGGGTTATGTTTCTACTGTGGTGATGCCTCTCATGCTATTTCAGTCTGACCTAAGCGGGGAGACGTTTTGCATGCTCAGTTGTCTTGGGTAGTGTTCAGACTAAATTTTTGTTGACTGTTACCCTGATTTGCTCCCTGTCCACATTTCTGCTCAGGATTTGTTGATTGGGAGCAGCTATTAACCTGATGGATTTTGATTTTGCTAAACATTGTGGGTTTCCCTTGATACCCCTACGGAAGTCTATTCCCCTACTGGGATTGATTCTACCCCTTTGGCTGAGAATAAACCCCAGTTCTCTACTCAGGTGATAATGAGGGTTGAACCTGATCATCAGGAGAATTGCACATTTTTGGTGCTGTATAATCTGCATGACATTATTGTACTAGGTTTTCCCTTGGTTACAGTCTCATAATCCTGTTTTGGATTGGAAATCTGTGTCTGTAACCAGTTGGGGCTGCCAATGTGTTAATGCCAACACTCCTGTTTTTTCTGCCTCTCCCCAGGCTCAAGATGTTCCTGACTTTTTGAATGATTTTTCTGATGTGTTTAGCGAAAGTAAATCTGCATCCTTGCCCCTCATAGGAGCTATGACTGCGCTATTGAATTAGTGCCTGGTAGTAAATTCCCTAAAGGTCGCCTTTTTAACTTGTCTGTACCTGAACATGACGCTATGGCGGTCTTATATCAAGGAGTCATTGGAGAAGGGTCATATCAGACCATCCTCTTCACCCTTGGGTGCCGGTTTTTTCTTTGTGGCCAAAAGGATGGTTCATTAAGGCCGTGTATTGATTATCGTCTCTTGAACAATATCACTGTGAAATATCAATATCCGTTACCCTTGATTTCTGACCTGTTTTCCAGGGTGAAAAGTCTACTTGGTTTACCAAGCTTGACCTCAGGGGGCGTATAACCTTATTCGCATTAAGCATGGGGATGAATGGAAGACGGCGTTTTAATACCCCAGAGGGCATTTTGAGTACCTAGTGATGCCCTTTGGGCTCACTAATGCTCCTTCCATCTTCCAGTCCTTCATGAATGACATTTTCAGGGATTTTGTGGATAAATTTCTGATTGTTTATTTGGATGATATCTTGATTTTTTCCAATGACTGGACTCTCATGTGAAACATGTTCGGACTGTGTTCCAGATTTTGAGAGAGAATGCTCTGTATGTGAAGGGATCAAAGTGTCTTTTTGGCGTACAGAGGATCTCATTTCTGGGATTCATTTTGCCCCATCTGTAATTGAAATGGACCCGTCAAGGTTCAGGCCATCTGTGATTGGGTCCAACCTACTTCATTAAAGGCTCTTCAGAGATTCTTGGGTTTTGCCAATTTTTATCGTACATTTATTGGTAATTTCTCTGTTATTGTTAAACCATTAACTGATTTGACCAAAAAGGGTTCTGATGTGGTGAATTGGCCTCCTGAGGCAGTCTCTGCGTTTCAGGAACTTAAACAGAGATTCACTTCTGCTCCTGTTCTACGGCAGCCTGATGTTTCTCTGCCATTTCAGGTGGAGGTTGATGCCTCTGAAATTGGGCAATTGCCGTTTTGTCCCAAAGAGATCCTGAGACCTCTAAAAGTAACCCTTGTGCTTTTTTCTCTCGAAAATTTTCTCCAACTGAACGTAATTATGACGTGGGTAAATCGGGAGTTATTGGCCATGAAGTGGGCTTTTGAAGAGTAGAGACATTGGCTGGAGGAGCCAAACATTAGGTGGTGGTCCTCACGGACCATAAGAATCTGGTTTTATCTGGAATCAGCCAAGCGACTTAATCCTAGACAGGCCAGGTGGGCCTTGTTTTTCACAACGTTTTATTTTTGTGGTTTCCTTCTTCCTTGCACTAAGAATGTTAAGGCGGATGCCCTCTCGCGGAGTTTCCTTGCGGACTCTCCTGAGTTATCTGATCCTGCGTGTTTTTGAAAGAGGGTGTAGTTCTTTCCGCCATCTCGCCCAATTTGAGACTGGCTCTGGAAGGGTGTCAGGAGGATAAACCCGAGCGCTACCCTGTTGGGAAATTGTTTGTCCCAGACCAGTGGAAGAAGATGTGATGATCTCAGGTGTTTTTGCAATCAGTAGCGTTGCCATTTTTTAGGGTTTTTTTTGGATTTGCAGTGAGCATCCTTTCTATCCTTTTCTGTCTGGCAGATTGGGCCCCAGCGTTTGCTCATTCTATTTTCTGTCTGTGTCTGTATTTCCTCTTGTCTAACCGCCATTACATGTTGGGGCTTCCTATGTTCTTTGGGGTCTGCTCCGGGGCAGATAGCTTTCCTCTTTCTATCTTTAGGTGTAGTTTATCTCCAGGCTGTGACGAGGCGTCTACGACCAACGTAGGAACGCTCCACGGCTGCCTTTAGTTGTGGTGGTTAGTCAAGGTTTCTGCAATCCAATAGATTCCAACCTCTCTGGTGTATTGCCGTTTTTGCCTGCTCTCCTCAGCTACCAAAACATAACAGTATCACCGGCCCCCAAATGAAAATTATATGGTACTCACAGAAGGGAAAAATAGTGTGGAAACAAAAAAGGTTGTCAGAGTTGTCAGAGATTTTTTTTCTGTTTGTTGCATTTTTCCCTCCTTTTTCTCTGGTGCTGAGGAGGATTTTTTAGTTTTTTTTTCTATGGAGTTTGCACAGTTGTCTGGCCGTGTGGATCAGCTTGCCATGAGGTTCGGAGTTATTGCTACCTATCTTGCTAGGTTGCCAGTTGGGAACCCAGGATCCCCATGCCAATTTGTTTTTGGGGGATCGAGCTAAATTTCTGAATTTCAAAAATAACTGTAAGTTGTTTTTTGCCCTTAAAACCTAAGTCCTCAGAGAACGCAGCACAACAGGTTCAAATTGTCATCTCCCCTCTGCGCGCGGCGATCCTCAGGATTGGGCTTTTTCCCTGACACCTGGGGACTCTGTTTTGAGTAATGTTGATGCATTTTTTCTGGCTCTGGGGTTATTGTACGATGAACCTAATGTCACTGATCAAGCTGAAAAAACCTTGCTGGCATTAAATCAGGGGCTTGAGGACGCTGAGTTGTACTGTCAGAAATTCCGAAAGTGGGCAGTCCTGACCAAATGGAATGATGATGCTTTGGCAGCCCTTTTTTCGGAAGGGGCTGTTAGAGAATGTAAAAGATGTTATGGTGGGTTTCCCTGCTCCCTCTGGTTTCAATGATTCTATGTCATTAGCGATTCAAATTGACAGACGTTGCGTGAGCGTAGAAGTATGCATGGAATAGTGTTCCTTGTGAACCAGCTTCGAACCCATGCAGTGTGATAGAGTGGCTTCTGGGGCAAAGCGTCATGAGATTCGAAAATGCAATGGGTTATGTTTCTACTGTGGTGATGCCTCTCAATGCTATTTCAGGTCTGACCCTAAGCGGGGAAGACGTTTTGCATGCTCAGTTGTCTTGGTATGTTCAGACTAAATTTTTTGTTGACTGTTACCCTGATTTGCCCCTTGTCCACATTTTCTGCTCAGATTTTGTTGATTTGGGAGCAGCTATTTAACCTATGGATTTTCATTTTGCTAAACATTGTGGGTTTCCCTGATACCCCTACGGAAGTCTATTCCCCTACTGGGGATTGATTCTACCCCTTTGGCTGAGAATAAACCCCAGTTCTCTACTCAGGTGATAATGAGGGTTGAACCTAATCATCAGGAAAGTTGCACCATTTTTGGTGCTGTAAAATCTGCATGACATTATTGTACAGGTTTCCCTTGGTACCATCTCATATCCTGTTTTGGATTGGAAATCGTGTCTGTAACAGTTGGGGCTGCCAATGGTTAATGCCAACACTCCTGTTTTTTCTGCCTCTCCCCAGGCTCAAGATGTTCCTGACTTTTTGAATGATTTTTCTGATGTGTTTAGCTAAAGTAAATCTGCATCCTTGCCCCCCCATAGGACTATGACTGCGCTATTGAATTAGTGCCTGGTAGTAAATTTCCTAAAGGTCGCCTTTTTAACTTGTCTGTAACCTGAACATGACGCTATGCGGTCTATATCAGGAGTCATGGAGAGGGTCATATCAGACCATCCTCTTCACCCTTGGGTCCCGGGTTTTTTTTTCTTTAGGCCAAAAAGGATGGTTCATTAAGCCGTGTATTGATTACGTCTCTTGAACAATATCACTGTGAAATATCAATATCCGTTACCCTTGATTTCTGACCTGTTTTCCAGGGTGAAAAGTCCTACTTGGTTTACCAAGCTTGACCTCAGGGGGCGTATAACCTTATTGCATTAAGCATGGGGATGAATGGAAGACGGCGTTTAATACCCCAGAGGGGCATTTTGAGTACCTAGTGATGCCCTTTGGCTCACTAATGCTCCTTCATCTTCCAGTCCCTTCATGAATGACATTTTCAGGATTTTGTGATAATTTCTGATGTTTATTTGGATGATATCTTGATTTTTCAATGACTGGGACTCTCATGTGAAACATGTTCGGACTGTGTTCCAGATTTTGAGAGAGAATGCTCTGTATGTGAAGGGACAAAGTGTCTTTTTGGCGTACAGAGGGATCTCATTTCTGGGATTCATTTTGCCCCCATCTGTAATTGAAATGGACCCGGTCAAGGTTCAAGGCCATCTGTGATTGGGTCCAACCTACTTCATAAAGGCTCTTCAGAGATTCTTGGGTTTTGGCCAATTTTTATCGTAAATTTATTGGTAAATTTCTCTGTTATTTGTTAAACCATTACTGATTTGACCAAAAAGGGTTCTGATGTGGTGAATTGGCCTCCTGAGGCAGTCTCTGCGTTTCAGGAACTTAAACAGAGATTCACTTCTGCTCCTGTCTACGGCAGCCTGATGTTTCTCTGCCATTTCAGGTGGAGGTGATGCCTTTGAAATTGGGGCAATTGCCGTTTTGTCCCAAAGAGATCCTGAGACCTCTAAAAGTAACCCTTGTGCTTTTTTCTCTCGAAAATTTCTCCAACTGAACGTAATATGACGTGGTAATCGGAGTTATTGGCCATGAAGTGGGCTTTTGAAGAGTAGAGACATGGCTGGAGGGAGCCAAACAATTAGGTGGTGGTCCCTCACGGACCAAAGAATCTGGTTTATCTGGAATCAGCCAAGCGACTTAATCCTAGACAGGCCAGTGGGCCTTGTTTTTCACACGTTTTATTTTGTGGTTTCCTTTCTTCCTTGCACTAAGAATGTTAAGGCGGATGCCCCTCGCGGAGTTTCCTTGCGACTCTCCTGATTACTGATCCTGCGTTATTTTGAAAGAGGGTGTAGTTCTTTCCCGCCATCTCGCCCAATTTGAGACTGCTCGGGAAGGGTGTCAGGAGGATAAACCCGAGCGCTGCCCTGTTGGGAAATTGTTTGTCCCAGACCAGTGGAAGAAGAGGTGATGATCTCAGGTGTTTTGCAATCAGTAACGTTGCCATTTTTTAGGGTTTTTTGGATTGAGTGAGCACTTTCTATCCTTTTCTGTCTAGCAGATTGGGCCCCACGTTTGCTCATTCTATTTTCTGTCTGTGTCTGTATTTCCTCTTGTCTAACCACCATTACATGTTTGGGGGTTCCCTATGTTCTTTGGGTCTGCTCCGGGGCAGATAGCTTACCACTTCTATCTTTAGGTGTAGTTATCTCTCAGGCTGTGACGAGGCGTCTAGAACCAACGTAGGAACCTCCACGGCTGCCTTTAGTTGTGGTGGTTAGTCAAGTACTGCAATCCATAGATTCCAACCTCTCTGGTGTATTGCCATTTTTGCTGCTCTCCTCAGCTACCAAAACATAACAGTATCACCGGCCAAATTGAAAATTGTATGGTACTCACAGAAGGGAAAAATAGTGTGGAAAGAAAAAAGTTGGCAGAGATTTTTTTTTTTTTCTGTTTCTTCGCATTTTTTTTCCCTCTTTTTCTCTGGGTACTGAGGAGGATTTTTTTTTTCTCTCAATGAGCTTGCACAGCTGTCTGGCATGTGGATCAGCTTGCCACTGAGGTTCGGAGTATTGCTGTCTATCTTGCTGGGTTGCCAGATGTGGAACCTAGGATTTCCCATGCCAGATTTGTTTTTTGGGAGATCAGGCCAAATTCTGAATTTCAAAAATTACTGTAAGTTTTTTTTGCCTTAAAACCTAAGTCCCAGAACGCAGCACAGCAGGTTCAAATTGTCATCTCTCTCCTGCGCGGCGTCCTCAGGATTGGGCTTTTTCCC